>QLSS01000385.1:54546-111682 GCA_024372645.1 Trichomalopsis sarcophagae
CACACACACACACACACACACACACACACACACACACACACACACACCCACAGGCACAAGGTTTTAGTGTAATCGTACACAATTTATTATGCACTGAAATTTTTTAGAAAATGATTGAGATTAGTTGATATTTAACACGATCAATTGTGTACAATTTTTATTCGTGTTTAATTAAAAACACATTGTGTAAAATAAAAACTACGTAAAATGTTGTGTTAAATTAAATTGTGTATAATTCTAATGTGTACGATACTAACCCTACCCACACACACAAACAGATAACGGGTAGAGTGCAGCAATTTTCAATGCTTATCTGTTATTATAAAAATTTGCCAAAAAGCTTAAAAATATGTACTGATTTGGGATTCATGACTATTTTAAATATATTAAATATAAATATAAGTATTTGATGTTGCCATAAATGGTGTTATTGTCGTTATGGCATTTCCATTTATGGCCAAATCAAATACTTATGTTTATATTGATATATTTAAAATAGTCATTCAAATTCAAAAAATATGTATTTTCAACAGGGCAGTGCATCAGCCTCCTCGATCTATATAGGCTTTATGCATTATACATCTTTATTTTAAAAATTTATTTATTTTAAAAATTACAATCTATATCTATAAAAGTAGTTGCAGACTTATTGCATACCTCCTAAGCATACGATATGGCCAGGATATTTATTGTTATCCTTCCATGAAATATAATAGCGGTGCTTCTGATCATAATCATTCAAATCATTTGGCTTGATGTGTTCTTTATCTTTGGCATTATAAAATACACATGTAACTGGCATGTGGTAATATTTAATGGAATCATCTAAGAATTTTATGCTTGCAAAATATTCAGCCATTTTTGAGCATTCTTTGATAATTACTTTTTTATCACTATAAACACTTTATTATTTACACTTTTAATTAAAAGTACTAGATATAGTTAGAAGATATAGTTAGAAGTACGTACGCTACGTAACATTACACATTGTAAATATTTACAAAATAATAATAATTATATTTATGCGTTAACTATGATGTTACGTGGACCGTTCTCGTCGTCAGACATGAGTACGAAAATGTTCGTAGACAATGACAACATATGCGTTTATTGCGTTTCCGAAAATCACGCTACCGTCGGCAAAATTCGGAACTACCATCAAGTCACACTTTTGCAATGCATAGGGGTCCCGACTCGGCACACCTTACACCTGCATATTACACCGTGATACAAACACACGTCATATCATATCCCAAGCGTCGTTCCAAGCAGTTTTCGTAAACAAAGATTTTTCTATTGCATTTATTTTGTATTGAAAATGGATAGCAATAGATATAAGAGATGCCGAGATATAGGCGATAAAGGCATTTCAAAGAGGACTGCCTACAGATATAAAAATGTAATATCACCATCCCTTAATCATGCTGAGGTTAGTATATTATAAAAATATATTTTTTTTCTAATACTTTATTTAGCATACAAAGTTATGATAAAAACTATCAATATTTTTTGCAGAATAGGCATTCTTCTAGTACTGAATATGATACACCAAATGATGAAATTCTAAATCAACCAAATATTGAGATAGAAGATAATATTTACCCTTGTGCTACGACAGCTCTTGACCAGGTATTTTTTTTATACATTCAACCAAAGCATAAATACACATACAAATGTGTATGCATCAGTTATATAAAATATAACCGATAAAAGTAATATCTCACAGGAGGTAATCAAAGTTACTTGTACGTAGGCCCAAATATTTTTAAAAATTAAATAACGTATTGAGACTCATTTGCCATTGTACTGCTACATTTATTTGAACATAATGTTTGACAAATAATGACATTTTTATATTTATAATAAATAATTCTGTGAATCACTTATTTTTGTATGCAGCTTTGAGTGTTGAAATAATTTTTTGTTCTATTTGTATATTCCCTACTGCAAAATATATGATTATCTCTCACGTCAAAATCTCAAGTTAATCAACAGTCCAAAATTTGTCATAAATTAAAAAACATAATTTATCAGAAGTAAGTTGAAATTGCCATGCTAGTGTTATTATTCAGTTTCGTTCCCAAATTTAATTCATTCTCATTCTACAGCGCTGGTCAAAATAAGTTTATTTTTCTCTTTTCGTTTATTTTCAAAATGTACAAGCTGCATAAAAGAGCCAACAACAAACACCAGTTATTCACGTAAATTAAACAATCACTTTTACCCAGATTAGCAATAAAAAGTTGCAGATGCTGATTTGATTAATTTGAGGTTAAATGTTCGTTTTTGACTTACAGTGATTATTTTTTTATAAAATAAAAGTATCTAATACTGTTTTTCATGTACATACTCTAATTATTTATTAGATATCTATACTGAACTAAAATTTTTTTAAACAAAGTCTTGTACCTTAACCCATTAGAACACTTTTCAATACCAAAGTTCAGAGATTCATGGTAAAATGATTTTGATCAAAAAAATTTTTGAACGACTGTACCCCATGTTTTAAAGGTTGCTATTTCGAATGGTGATGATGAGAAATCGATAAAATGCGTTTTTTTTATGTGAATATTGCTAATTATTTCTTTTTTAATTTGTTAAAGAAATTTTTGTTCACTTACGCATATTTTTACATACTTAATACCGATAAATAATGCGTCCATGGACCTTAAACTGAAAGTTATTAGCTTAGGATTAAAAAAAAAAATTTTCTATACAAAATGCCGTTTAAAACAATAAAATTTACTTTTAATATTCAGCAATTTTTATCTAAATTTATATGGACTTGAGGAAAAATTTACTAAGAATAAAAACGTTATAAAATCACTCTTTTTTCCAGGAAATCCAAAAAGTAAAATGTAAATGTGAAAAAATAAATAAGCAAGATTTAGTACATTACGATACGTGTGACCTAAGTAGCCGATTATTGCATGGCTTGTATTACCACTCGAGCGCAGCGAGTGTGATAAAACAACGTGCACTACTGGGCTGCTTAGTTCACAAGTATCGTATACAATTATGGAGTACAGTGGTTCAAACTTGTTTTTCGATTAAATTCATTGTATCTTGAATCTCCGAACTTTTGTGTCAAAAACTGTCCGTTCCGTTAAAGTCTTGAACTTGTAACCCAATAGTGTACGTAGAAAAGTTTTTATTATTAATAAAAATATATTTTTCAGATTACTTCTCCCATTGAATATGAAAATGATTTAAGTGAATATCTTCACCAGATATTGCTTGGCGATAAAATTATAAATCTCAGCAAGACATCTAAGAATCCAAAAAGTTTAAATGATATGATGAAAGATCCGAATTTTTTAAAAACTTTGTCAATTTCCTCAGATGTTAGCCAGGCCGAATTGTTATTAATGATTTTAAAATATTGCATTTCAAACGATTTGTCTCTCACTGCAATGTCAAATTTATTTACATTAATAAATACGATTTTTCAAAACGACATTATGCCAAATTCTCGGTATCTGATTGATCAAATGCTTGGTCCGATGGATAACGTTGAATTTCATGCAGTATGTCCAAATTGTACTGCATATATAGGGAAATTTGGTGAAATCCAGGACATACAGCACTGTCGTATCTGCACAACACTACTGAATCTTGACAATCCTAGTGATCCAAGTTTTTTTGTTTTAATAGATCCTTCAAATCAGATACAAGATTTGATCAGTATCTATCAGGATCATTACAATTCTGTGGTTAATAGTGAAAAAGTGCGCGAAGCTAATTGTTTAACTGATATTTATGATGGCAAAGAGTATAAAAAATTTGTTAATTCTTTACCAGCACAAGACAAGAAAAGTTTTATAAGTGCAGTTTTTAATACAGATGGTGCAAATAAATTTAAATGTTCACAATTTTCGATTTGGCCGTTATTTCTTATGATTAACGAATTACCAAAACAACAAAGAATGTTTAATTTGGTTAATTGTGGTTTGTGGTTCAATAAAAACAAACCAGATATGAGTATATTTCTAGGCACATTTGTTGAAATGTTAAATAGAATTAATTACCAAGGAATTAAATGTACCATAAAAGGAGAAGAGCGTAATCTAAAGTTGCACGTCATTAATTGCTGTGTAGATTCAGTAGCTCGTGCTCCTGTACAGGGGATTAAGCAGTTTAATGGAAAGTGTGCTTGTAGTTGGTGTTATCATCCCGGAGTATGGGTTGACAGCGCTATGAAGTATCCCTTATTAGAAGTAAATATTAATGTAAGAGAGCATGAAAGTACCATTCATGAAATGATGATTGTCACTCCCGACAATCCAGTGAATGGCATTAAGAATCCATCTGCGCTTATAAATCTACAATATTTTAATATTATTTCAGGGTTTGTCCCTGATTACATGCATTGCTGTTTAGAAGGTGTAGCAAAGCAGATTACCGAATATCATATTAATTCTATGAACGCTGACGATGTAAGAGAAATAGATTTTAAAATAAATCAGATTACTGCCCCACATCAGATTACAAAATTAAGTCGACCTATCAGTTTAAGGGATAAATGGAAAGCTCGTGAGTGGGAAAATTATATTTTATATTATAGTGCCGTAATTTTACCAGAACATTTGAAAAGAGACTTCTATCACCACTGGCTTTTATTTGTCGAAAGTATGTATATTTTACTTCAGGATAAAATTAGCATTGAAGATTTAAACAGAGCCGACAAGATGCTACATGAATTTGTAGCGGATACTGAAAAATATTTTGGACAGACAGCGATGACGTATAACATACATCAACTTCTTCATCTGTCCCAAAGTGTACTGAATTGGGGACCTTTATGGTGTCATTCTACATTTTCTTTTGAATCAGGAAATCATGATTTACATAAAGCGATTAAATGTTCAAAGGGTGTTACACAGCAAATAATTAGGTATATTAAAATTCATCATACTGCAACAGTTTTGCAAGAATTCGCTTATTCACATATAAGTGAAGTCGTCAAGTTATACTGTCATGATATTATTCAATCACATGTCAAGAATTGTTTTCAAACATCGTATAGTATAACTTACTTCGGTAAAGGCAACAGCGTAGATGATCTATTATTATTAAATATTAATTTATCGGAGAATGCGACAGTACATTTCAAAATAATAAAAGATAATTATTTATATGAGTCTTATAGAAGAAAAAAAAGTAGATCAAATAATTCATTCGTATTATTATCAGGCCAAAAATTTGCTCGTTTAGACCAATTTATTGTTGACAGAGACAATAAGAAAGAGTTTATAATCTACAATATTATAAAGACGCGAAAGTTTAATACCCGCTATTATCCAATATTACAAAAAATTGAACAAATCGAATCACAATACTCCATTGTACCTACCAGTGACATTAAAAGTATATGTATTTTCATGGAAATTTCAACAGATATGTACATTTTGCCAATACCAAATTTGTTACGTTATTGATTAACTAAATAAATATTTTTAACATATAGGAGAACATTTTTATTCCTACCTCTTTTTTGTATTATAATATCAACTACGAAATAAAACTTAAGCAAATTTTTAAATTTGATTTCAGATGCTCTTTCAGCGATACCAACACTGTAAAAAAATGTTTCGTGGAATTACAACACTGAGAGTTGGAAAAAAAAAATCCTATTCTCAATGTAGCCAATATAAAAATAAATAATCAAATTACTACACCGTTGTAAATATGCATGAATGATTGTATCACGATATTGTTCCTTACAATGGCGTTGTAATTCTACATTTATGCAGGAAAATGCAAATTTATAAGTAAATTTACAATTTGGCTGCAATGCTGCCAAATAAAAAAATAATAATAATAAAAGTGGATGGTTTTGAAAATAATAAAAGAATAGATTATTAAGAAATGAATGTTTTATTGTTATAAACAGCAATCAAGACATAATATTAAATGTAATAACATTGGAGACATATAAGTAACACTTCTTATAGTGGTAAAATTAAGAACAAGTATTATACATTGACTTCCCGAGAGATCATATCTATATTTTACAATACTGATTAATTAAAAAGAAAAATTAGATCTCAGTCTCAAATCTTTTAAAGCTCTTGAAATTACTATAAATGCATATAACTAAATTATACTGAAAATTTTTTGGCAATCGTCAAGTTATAACTATTTTAAGCCAATAGAAGGCTAAACGCAACATAAATATTGTACCATTAAGAATAATATAATTAATAACTTAGAGGGAAAAAAATGTTATCGTAAATAATGATTTTAGTTCACTATTTCTTTAACTACTATGCTATTAAGCTTTCTGAAAAGCACATGAACCTTCGCAGTCACATCTTTTGATTTTGCTCTTGTCCCATCTGCACAATAAATATTACAAAATCGCATTTGAACAAACTCTAAAAAATGTTTGTTTTTTTCTGGATACGTTCTATTAAATACGAAAAACATTGCCATAAGTATTTGTAAAGCTTCAATGCAGTTATTCGGTTGATGTATTATATTTTTATCTAATATGGCATAATATTCCGGTGAGTCGTTTTCATTTTCTGCAATCGAAAGGTCAGAATATTACTTGGCGAAATACATCTTTAAAATTAAGAAAATAAAATACCAACCTATAGTAGCAATTAATGGACCATCATCAGAAAGTTCAAAACTGGTAGTTCCTGCCTTTAAAGTAAAATTAAATATTTTATTAAATTTAAAATAACGTATTATTTCCATCATCAGTTACTTACAGGATATGATAAAAATATTGTCTGTAGTTCCTCCTTGAAATGTTTGCAGATTATAGAAAAAAGTGCCAAGGTTTTAATTTCTTCATCAGAAGTCAGACAATCCATTTCTATGAATTTCTTCATAGTACCGTATGCCAATATCGATTGTTTGTCTGCTTCTATATTAGTTGTTATCTCTTTTTCATCATGACCAGTTAAAAGCTTATAGTGCCAGAATATGAATCGCTGGTCCAGTAAGCATGGCCACATTTTCTCGACTTCACCAAAAAGATTATGTCCATTTGTTATGTTATTTAAGAATAACCTTTGTGTGGCATACGTCTGTTCAAAATGCTGTTTTACAGCTGCAAGCATGTCATCCTCAGTTAAGTTGTACGTCTTGAAACCCAATAAAAACTGCCTTATATTTTCTTGAGTATCTTTATCTTGATCAGGTGGCAAGTTATCAGGTTGCCAGTTGCTACATCCTGCTTTGATATTAGCTAGAGCCTTTCTTTTATTAATTGGTATTCTTAATTCATTACTGAGACTCTTTGACATGTGTGGACGATTCTGATTGTTGTTATAGTTAATCATCTTATTGAGAATGGTTGCGGTGCCATCTCCCATACGTTGTCCATTTCGTAGTCTATCTTCGAAACTGTTTGGGTACGCATCCCTCAAGTCTATAGCAACTTTTTGGAAAACTTTTCGTGGTATGTGCTTTTCAAAAAATCTCATTTTATCAACAATTCTTGCGATGACGTTTTGTTTGTTAGAGTTATTGATTGGGGACCCATCCTTTAATTTTACTAATATATTGGCATCAATGGTTATCCACGGAATTTTATATTCATCCCAGCTGGAAATCTTTTTGGACGCAAGGATACTTGCAATGGGGTCAGATGTATCAACTGACGGAGATTCAGTACTTGTTGTTGCACTAGTTTTTTGATTATTTTTTTGAGATGTATCTGTACTTTGTAAAGTATCCGTGGTGCTAGATTTTTCCTTAACTGTTTCCTTAACTGTTTCCTCAACTGTTTCCTCCACTGTTTCCTCAATTGTTTCGTCATCTGTTTCCATTTCTCTAACTGAATTTATCACATCATCCTCGCTGGCATCTACTTTTTGTGAGGCATTATTGCCACCTGCTCGTATCCAGATCTTATCTTTTTCTAAGACCATAAATACTTCATCGCGGTAAAGTTCAAGAGCAGCATCTTCATCTATCCCTGTTCCATTCTTTTCTAGAACAATAGTAGATCCATTCATCCGTAACTTTTTATTGATTTTTGTTAAAGCACTTGTAACTTTATAATCTAGCAAAACTATCGCAGTTTTAATGGCTCGGTCACATGTCCATACTTGTATTACAGGCATCTAAAAAATAAATGTATCATGAATATGAATTAAATTATTTATATAGTTGAATACAAAATATTTGTGAATTATGATTATAAAAAATAATGTCGATTAACCATGATATTGATCGAACTGTTGTAAGAGCGAGGATATGGGGGTTTGGAATTTTTGGGGGTTTTGGAAAAAATAAACATTACAATGAGGATGGAGTCATGCGGCGTTGTACAAATAAATTTGTAATGGTGTTTACTGAGCTGTATGTACTTACACAATTTTACATATCTGGGTCAAAAGGTGCATATTTCATTAGGTAAACAGGCGTACATTTAATTGAACATAAAGGGATTGGATCAGTGGATAAAAGAGTTGAATGTGGAAATATTGCAAGCCTCTGTGATCGACTTTCGCAATTTCTGTACGCGGCGTTTTCGTAAACCCCAATATGGATGTTGTAAATTATTTCAGAGGTATTCCCAAGAAAATATATGTCTGTGCCATCAGGTCTAATTAGAATCAATTTGATTTTACATATAATGAAATTACCGTATGAATTTTTTTGACACAAATTGACATACCCTCTTTGTACTGAGCTCCTCTAAAAGTAACGTCCTTGCAAACAAAATCTATACTGTTATCATTATTTTTTTTAAACTCGTTTATTAAAAATGTTGTATCAGAATCGAATTTCTGTGTATCATAATGCACTGGATTTTGAAGCTCAATTGGAGTTTCATATTGATTTTCAACTTTGCAATAGCTCATGTTTCTCAGCCAACATTTGTGAAGGATTTTTATAATTTTGACAAGATTTTATAACGTTTTTAAAGTATTGGTGTTTACTCTCGCAACGAAGCGTCCACAAGTGTTTCAACGGTCCGAAATGAATCATCGATTCGGCATTGTGCAGAAGGAATTCATATTTCGGACGTAATCGCACCTTAGGAAAACATTGCAGTCTCAATTGCAAGAAATTCTCGATTGCAGATTGTAACAATGAAATTTGACTAAACGACAGCGCTGGAGCACAAGCAAGAACACAAATTTCTCTCAGGTATCATTTTCCATACAGGATCTTCAAAATCTTTAACAAGATCCGCTACAGCAACGGGAAAAATTAAAAGAAGTCGTCTGATTTGACTGGCCGAACCAATCAATCTTTTAGATACATTTGTAAGTGTTATTTCTGGAATACATACAGGTTTTTCAGTATTTAATTTGACGTCGTTTACTCGAAAATTTAAGAGCCCAAGCTTGAACCATTTTTTTATCACAAAATACTGTATACCTAAAAATAAATCATACGACGCTATACCTTCGAAAATGTCATGCGCTATGCAGGGTGGAAGACCAGGATTACAAACATGATAATGTTCTAATACATTCAAAGGAGAATCATGTTTGATTCCTTTAAACATCTTTTTTAAAGACAAAGCTTGAAGAACGCATTGATCATATTTTTGTGGTGTTTTTAAGTCTTTTTTAATGAAGATTTGAGTACGAAGTTCCTCTAATGTTTTTTCACAAAACCTACAAAAGTATGGAACAGTACTAAAATTTTGAGTAAATCCACCGATTTGGTGACTTCCTAAGTTATCTCCGAGAGTAGCAATAACAGAGCCAAAAAAGGTTATAACTTGATCTGATAACGTGATACTAACTCCTTCTGTTTCTAGAATTTTTAAATCACTTATCAATACTTTTAGAACTTCATCCCAATTGAAGCGCGTTACATATTTTTCGAAACATAATAATACCAATTTAATATTGTCAGTTTTAGATCGAACGTATGGAGGCAAATTCCCTAAAAGCATATAAAGACCGATCATCTTAAATTTGCCTCTGCAAGGCCCTATTGGAATGCACACTTCAAACGCATCTTGGAACAACATTACTTGTAATCTGTTTTGTTGACCATTAAAAAATCTACTACCTTTAAAAACGTCCCCATCTCTAATATCAAATAATCCATTAAATTTATTTTGAATACTTGGTTCGGTACAATATTTTCTGATGGTCTTATTCATCAGCATGTTTTTGAATGTTTGTAATATAGGTACGTAACTGTATGAGCAATCAGTTACTTTCCCTTTTTCATCATGAAGATTGATTTGAATCGGTTCAATATAATTGAAATTTTTTCGATAATACATTTTTCGAATGTAACTGTTTCTTAAAGATCCAGTATTTGGATCATGCGTTTCCGACATACTGCTAAAGGCGGTATCAAAAGTACTTTGAACAGTGGATTTATCCTTTTCTGATATATTCGAGTTCATTAAAGAAGATACGAATTTTTCTCTACAAATTTCAAAGGAGGAATATAGGCTTTTCATTACACCCTGTAAAACTGGTTCTGTGGCAAAATGCTTGGTAGATAGTGTTAAATACATTTTTGCCAATGTCTTGCTACCGGCATCTATTTCATTAGAAGATTTAATTTTAAGATTTAAGTTACTCAAACTCTCGTTATTTTTATGTGGACAATTTTCACTAGTTTGAGTGTCAATATTGGATTGAACTAGATCATCAAAAACAACTGGAATAATCTTAATAATCTCGTCAGTGACAAGAGAATTTGTACACGCGTTAGACAGTGACTTTTCATTCGCTACATTCAAATCGAAAAAGAGTGTGTTATGAAATCGAGAACAATGAATAGCATAAGCATTTGCATTCAAGAATGTTTTTTCAGTACAAAATGGGCATTCGACTACATCTGATGGACGTGTGCTATGCCATCTATAATGTTTTTGCAAAGATAAGACTGTTTTGAAAGTAGAAGAACAATTCTGATGTTTACACCTGAAATTACCGCTGTCAGTATGGCGATGGAACCGCAAATTGTGTAGATAAAAACTTTTATACTATGTCAATTGAACACAACATTTAGGATATAAACATTTCAATTTAAATTGCTTAAGTTGATTATGAATTTTTTGATGTTTGTTATGTTCGAAAATAGTGTTGAAACTTCGCGTACAAAATGTACAGGGAAACATTTTTATGGAAAATGGATTATTGGGAATAGTTGAAAATGTAACGCCCTTATTATAAGCTCAGTCCATTTGCTCAAGCTGAAACAGTCCATACGAAAGCAATCATGCATTTCTGAAATTTTGCAGTAGATCTTGGAACGTATTCATCCATATTGTTTAAATAAGGAATAATAACGTCTTTTCATAAAATAGCTTTTTTTAGCTACAGAAAGTATATGTGCTTAGCATACAGGTTATAATATACTACTAGAACTTAGCCGCGACGCCTTCTTTGTTTATTTTTTTTCGACTCTCTGAAGTTATTCGAATCGAGACTTGAGTCCATTAAAATCATTGTTATTTACTTGTTAATTGTATTTATTGTCACTACAAGAAGCTGTAGCGGGTACCCGGCTCTAGAGCATTTTAGAATACATATTCTTTGCAACATTTATGGACATTCATCGGCGAACTTGATAATATAAAAATGGTTCAGTGCGGCTACGTTCACGCTGTAGCCATCTTGCCAAACGACGGAATACGCGGGAAGGCGACCGGAGGAATTCTCGTCTACAATCATAGTGTCGTACTGCCCTGCAGAGTGGAAACATTCGGAAGAATCAGTTTCTTTGCTTTTAACTGGGGTTGCAGACACGTGTTTTTGCCGGTGGTATCAAAGTTGTATTTATCGAGGTAACTTGTTGCTGAAGGTAAAATGAATGAAATCTCCGATGAAAATGATGGTGAAAATGATGAGAAAAACAATGGAAGGAATGAGAGTAATAGTCAGAATGACAATATAAACAATCATGATGAAAAGAAAATGAAACCACTTGAGGACAATGAGATTGAAAGTGTTCAATTTTTTGTTGCTGTCAAATTTATTGACGACAAGGAGAAACATCATGTTATTGTAACCTCAGATAAAGTACTAAAGTTCGATCCGGTAAAGACAGAACGTAAAAAGTATAAAAATCCATACAAAGTTTTAAAATACGACACTGACAGACAACAAGAATTTGCAGTACCTGCTAATATTTTAGACCATTCAGGTAAGTAGTCATATATGCGTATCCATATGTATGTATATATACGTATAGCTGCATTGCTTATCTTGTATACATATATAAAAATAATACATAATTCATTAATTCATTTCAGATTCATTAGTGGATCTGAAAAATCCACACAAAAGATACGTTTATCCAAAGTCTAGGTTAAGTGATTCTCTAGAAAAGCTAGCTCAAGAGTCAGAAAGCGAGGATGATGGTTTAGATACCAAAGATCAAATTAAGAAAGATAGAAAAGATAAAGTGTACGATGAGTATAAACAAATAATATTTAATACTTTTATACATATACCTGCATATGTATACCTTTAATGCATATTTATTATTTGTATTTCCAGAATGCGACAAAAGAAAAACCAGACTGTGCCTTCTAATGCAAGAAAAAATGTAAATAAATGCGATAACATGCAGATGGTTGAGAAGCAGACGCAGAGAGAATTGATTAAAAGAAAAGCACAACAATTGCTCAAAGATAATGAAACGGTATCAAGTATGAATCAAATGAAAATGAATAAAGTTTCAGCAAATTACAAATTAGATTTTTCTAATAATACTCAATGCGATAGTGGCCTAGTATCAGAAAATACAGATAATATTGATTCCCAGATAAATACATTAAATAAAAAAATAAATGCCTTGGAAGAAGAAATAGATGAGAAGAATAAAGAAATTGATAACTTACAATTATCTCTTGTACTCGCAAACAGCAATATTGATGCTTTGCGAAAAGAAGTGGATGAAGTATACACTCTACTTGAATCATGTACTGAAAAAAATAATGAGTTAAAGAAAAAGTTAGAGGTATTTGAATCAACAAATGTTGATAAATCTAATACGCAAGGCAATGTATTAGAGTCTCCTGTACGTAGTAAGCATAAAGTCAAAAAAATTATTTGACTCTCCAACAATGGTCCAAGAAGAAGATTCCATACCATGTACAAGCTCTTTGACTCCTCCGATGAAAGTGAACAATAAACTTGTTCATCGTACACCTCCAACAATGTTCGAAGGAGAAGAAAATGCAATACCATCTGCGAGCTCTTCGACTCCGATGAAAGTGAAAGAAAACAAATCAGCTGTCACCACTACACCTAGCTTAAAAGGTAATTTCTTTTATATTTGATATTTCAGTTTTTACATTTATAAGTAATTAATTTGATTATACAGGTTGCACACAAAAGAATTCAAAGAAAATAAAAAAAAAATAAATGGCTTAAACATTCATTATATGATTATGATTCGGATGACTATGCCAGTGATCTAAAAAAAGCTGGAAAAGAAAAAAATCATGAAGATTTTACTGCATTCCAGATAACAAATAATGATGGACATAACGTAAGTTCTTTTAAGATATAGGTGGATCTCAAGATGGTTTGATCTTTGATTTGACAGAGAAAAATCTATATACAAATTAATTTCTTTTTATTCAATAAAATATGTATATCCACAGGAAAAAATGTTTCATCTTTGCTATGGATATTGTATCAAATATGAGGAATGGAAATCAATAAGAAGTCAACCGACTGCATCTCGATTCATTAATAAATTAGCCATAGCTTTGTGGGGAGAGAGGGAAATGGTATTAAGAGCTGTCGATTTACGAAGGGCGGAATCAAGAAGAGATAGAGATACACCTAGAAAAGCGGTAACACCTAAAAAAGCTGGAATATTAAGAAGTGAGTAAAATCAATAAAATAACATTAATATAATTATGAAATTGTAATTGTAAAATATCATTGTAAAATATTATAATTTGAAAATTTTGTAGAATGCTATCGACAATATTTACTCTCAAAGCACGAAATAAAACAGAAAGATTTGGAAAAATTAAATCAAAATAATTTAAGCAAGAATCACAAAAAAATTTTATTGAAAAAATTGGATGGTTGGACTACACATTTAAGTAATGCCATCAATCAAGTTTACAATCAAGAAAAGGCTAAGGACAAAGGTAAATATTCTAAAATGATAAAATTATTATTGAATATTTTACAATTTTATTTTTCACATTACAGCAACTATTTATTTTTATATTTTACAGACGATGATTCCAGCCCATCCTCTGAAGACGATAAAGGGTCTAATCGCGCAGTCGATTTGGATTCTGATAATTAAATACAATTGACTTATAAAGTTAAAGTATTGGTGAACAAATGTTGAAAAATCTTTAAAATTTTTATTTATACTTTTTAAGTATTGTAAGACATAAGTAGAATAATGTCGTTTATGACAGGAAAGTTCTTCCATAACATAAGATTGTGAAGGGGCCACGCCACCTCTTATATAGATATACTTTGATAAAAGTATTATATCTTATTTACTTAAGTTTATTAAGTTTTGAGTTAATCTGTACCTGATTAAACAACTTCAATCGTTGTTATCTAATAACAAACTAATTATAACATGATCATACAAAATAATAATTGTATTCAGTTTATATTGTATTGCAATTATAATAAACGTTCATTTTTTGTTCAAATATATATACAAGTCTGTAATTTTCACTATCAAATAATATACCTATTACAACATAGGTATATTTTTTGAGTAAAAAACGTACCAAAAAATATAACATTTTTTTTACCTATAATTTTGGGTATATTATATAGCTATAATATGCAAGTAAAAAAAATACTTATTTATTTTCAAGAGGTTAACAAATAATTAGGATATGTTATCATGTAAACATATCGTTAAACACGTGTCATCAAGATAATCTTTTATCTTGTAAATAAGGTGTCACACGTGTCGCATCCTTACCTTATAATCAAGTTAAAGATTAAGTAACATGTTTGTATATACATACTGTTTAATATTGTGGTAAAAATATCTTAGTTGTTTACGTAAATATGATATCTGGCTTACACGGTATAAACATCCTCTTATCCTAATTACCTATTTATAAACATAATACCTTATCTTATCTTTATTACTTGTTTACATTGATCAGATAAGGATGCGCCAGTGATGACGTCATTTGTCTCCCCATACCGGCTTACTTACTACTCCTGTCGTAGCATGACGTTTCTACTTGATTCTACCAATGTACTTAGTCGCATTTGAATTTTATGATGAATACTGAAAGTAACTGGAATAAATTATTTAACTAAATAATTTAACCCTGGACTAAATCTTAAATTTTCTTAGTGCTTTTTATGTCTACCACCCCTCACGATGTATAGAAATAAATCAATATGTACTTTTTTATAATTAAATTGATTAATCGACTAAATGAATTTTATAGAGTACGTCCTCCAAATGAGAAAGAAAAAATAGCAAAAGATTGTGTAGCTGTGAGATTTCCTGGCGATGGAAAGATTATAATTGTAAGTATCTTCTGCATTTATTAAGAGATTAAAATGAAAATGTTATATTTTTTCAATAATGCCTCTTTGTTCGCTAGATAAAAGTCGCGGATGGCTGTAGCGCATTTGTATGTTTTACAGTAAAATTCTAAGTGATTTTACAATTATCAAAAGTTTGAGAATAAAGATATTATTATACTGTTGCGTAAAATAACACTTGATATTAGAATGCTCGATTTTAACTTGAGACCTTGAAGAGGGCTGGCTGTAGTCGGCTCTTGCTGGCAGCATATTGGCGTTGCTATGGTAACGGAAAATGATGGCTGACGTCTTCTTTCTTAGATGAGCCGTATGTGACGTAGGTGGCTAATGCAACGATTAGTCAGTCTTCTCGTCCTGACTCCCATGAGAAAGTTTACAAATTGTGGGTATGGAAATTAAATCAAAGTGATTGTTTGAAGAGCGCGAAGGATTAGGAACGCTCTGCCTCCGGGACTGGTAGAATGCGTCACATACACTGAGAGGCCGCCGTATTATAAAATACAGTGTTGCCGCAGCACTGTTTATAATGGCATACCATTATAAACAACTCTCCGAAATTCCCATGCGCGTCAGAATCTACAACGATGAACCGATCACTGTAATTTTCAGTGACGCTCTGCATCGTGAGTTTCGGTGTCTGTTAGGTTGTTTAAGATGCTATGCGCACTGTCTTTTAGTAAAGGAGTATGAAATTAAAACAGTATCGAATAAAAATATTTTATTGCATTTATTATATTAAAAAGAAGTAAAAATATAATAATTAATACATTTTTTTAATTAATAAAAAATATTATATTAAGCTTCTAACATTATTGAATATAGTAGCAAAACAAGGCATTCTTGTTACTAATGATTTATAATCTATATTGTTTGCATTATTTGTATCGCTACTATTTGAAATTACACTATATGTGTGATAGTTAACATTAAAACCTATAACTTTAAGTGTAATGTAAAGAAAATAAATAACGTCATCAATTAAAAATATTCTTTCAATCTTACCGAAACCAGGGCAACCCTGATCAACG
The DNA here is from genome assembly GCA_024372645.1 of Trichomalopsis sarcophagae. Classification (NCBI taxonomy): domain Eukaryota; kingdom Metazoa; phylum Arthropoda; class Insecta; order Hymenoptera; family Pteromalidae; genus Trichomalopsis; species Trichomalopsis sarcophagae. Next base: position 71,030 of record QLSS01000385.1, read on the forward strand.
TTAACTAATATAATAGTTTTCTCTTTATATCTTATATTGTTAATAGTAACATGGCTTAGACTTTCCTTTTTTTATATAATAATGTACATAAATTAAAGTGCATGTTATCGGTGAACCATATTCTACATAAAATTCTTTGTACTCTTCGTATTTATAATGCATTAAACTTAGTTAAACGCGTGTACAAATAGTTGATATAATATTGACTTTTGATGCTGATGCTTGTATAATAGCTTTTAAATCTCTATGTCGGGATTCAAAACGCATTGTTGAAGTTTTTATAATTGGACCATTTTGCCGAATAAGACGTTCGTAATGTGTCAGATTATCAAATTTCGCTTAAATGCTTATATAATTTAACATAATCTAGGCGAATATCTATAGGTACATTGGTTTTCTCAAACTGAAAATCTATAATACGTAACTTAGCGTTTATGTATTCAATTTTTATACATTCTTATTCGACTAATTTTAATATAATTTGATCTATTACTTTGTTTGCGACTCCTTCAAACACATCATGCATAATATCCACACTAGAATTTTGTACAACGTTGAAATCGCGAATATTGTTGAAAATGCATTTTTCTGTAACACCTTTTCAACGATAATTCAGTGTTAAGTGACGAAGTTCCTGGATAGATATTCAAAGACATTAAATTAAATTAAACCCAACCAAGACGAAAGAAAGAAAGAATCCAGAAACTTCGACGCTTAACGTACGCGAGAAGTAACTCAAAACCAAAACAAAACTTCTCCTCCCTCGGCTGAAGGCGCGCGTATACAGTCGACGCTGCAGTTTAGCCGTTGACCGTAAGCTAGACCCATAAGGCCTAATGAGTAAGAGAGAGAGAAAACGCGGCTAAACTGAAGTGCAAAGGAGAAGTAAAGACCCTGTGTGGGAGAAAGCTATCACGCTCTCTTCAAACTCTGCCTCCCCCAATACTCACTCCTGTGTGTGCGCTCCTAGAGACAGGACTCTTTCTCTCCGAGTTTTTTTTTACATTGAGTAGACCGAATATAGAAAAGGCACATTATTTTCTTTTAAAGTTAAAAGATTTAGTTGGTTGATATTTCTCTTTGAGTTTCGTATTGGATTCCTAATTGTCTCACGTCAACGACTGTATTGAATTTCACTGTACGTCACGTTAATCAAGCAAAGGAGAATAAATAAAATTTAGAAGAGAACCCCGGCGCAGTTATAGTTTTGGTTGTTACCGCTACCTCATTGATTTGGCTTTCCAGTGATCCATCAAACACGAGTAAGTTATTTTCCTTAATGATCTAAAGTTAAAATTTACAAAACCAAACAATTCTGGCGCGACAAATTAGTAATTTCACTAATCTTTTCCGTATGGGAGAGTAACTGACTGCCCACGTTTATGTTAATAATTGTTTGTTAGTTTGGTAAGCTCAGAATTACCCTAACATTCAGGTTTTCAAAGTAATTTTCATGTTTCTCTGCATTTCTTAACAACTCGTTTTGCTCGCAAGTTAAACTTTTTATTTGTCGTCCATCAGCCTCACACATTCGGCAGCAAGGAGTATTTACAAAGGATTTCACAAATCCTAATATTTCGTTTTGTCCTAGGTTATGACCTAAAACTAAACTTGTAATAAAATACACTTTGTACGTTTTGTTGTTAATGCTTAAATCTAAACCTGTCTCTCTTAAGTAGTTCAGGTCATTTATTAAAGGCATAAAAATTAGGTATTATAGTGTAGAAAATATCGAGGAGGTTATGTGGATGATGCAGGAACAAAACAAGATGTTCTTAACCGGGATTGAGATGCTGGTGAAAGGTCTCACCATGCCAGGCTTTGGACAGCTGCTGCTCTACTTCGATCAAAGCCCTCCTACGAAACCACTGGCAGTTGAGCCCCGTGGTCAGGAGCCACTCAAATCTACGGTGACTGTCCAGCCAAAGAAGCCTGCAACTCTGGTCGAAGAAACCGAGCCAGTGGAGTCCAGGAATGCCTTTCTAGACATCAGGAAAAAGTCCTAAATCAAGGGCATCGAAAACTTCCTGAAGGCAGCCTCGACCCAGCTCGGCAGGCCGCAGACGGTGCGGTGCACAGAACTGATTGATATGAGTATCAATATGAGCGAGGTTGGGAAAAGGTCGGCAGTAAGAAGGCGGGAGCCTTCCGAGGTCGGAGAACTCTACAATAACTCGGAAGACGAGGCTCATGAGACTCGAGAGTCGAACAAGAGTGACACGCCGGTGGAAATTTCCATGTTCGCCCCTACAGGGCTTCTGGGTCGCATGCAAGCGAACAGTGTCATATTTCCGTTTAACAAGATTAGAGATAGGGTAATGAGACCGTTACAGATAGTTCATGGAGATACTATGGGTCCCATCAGCCCAGAGTCACACCCAGGAAAATGTAAATTTGTTCTTATTTTAATCGATGATGCAACTAGAGCTGCTCTAACTTATCAAATGCAAAGAAAAACTGAAGTGCCAGAGCACATAGAATCATTTGTTAAAAGCCTTCGCAATTTGGTGGGCGCTGACGAAAAATTCTGTTATCTAAGATGCGACAGGGGGCGGAGCAAATATATCCTGCACTTGCACAATTGCTCATTTATAAACATTATCATCTGTTCACGTTCTGGCCAGAAAATAAGAATTTGGAAGTTTGCAGGAATGGACTTGAGGAATAGGTCCATTTATCTCCAAAGTGCAAAGAAACGAACCGGAACGAAACGAATTCAACTTCGCGCGCTCCACACAGGGTTAACTAGCAACTAGCCTCCGAAGCAGGGCCATCCGCCCAGCCGCAACCAGCTGCGTCGCCACCTGCCCCGGCGCCTCCAACATCGCCGCTGCCGCCATTCTCCGCCACCCAAGCGCAATTTTATGACAAGCAGCTGCGTTTGCCTAAGATATCGGCAGCGTCTTGAGCGACCGTAATTAAGACAGCCTACTAGGCTCGGACCTTTTTTTTATTGTAGAGACAGTTTTGGGAAATACGCACGCTTGCAGCTGTGTATCGATCCTGGAATTTTTCGCGGTTTTTCAAAATATGAATATTTATTTTGTCAAATTAAACAATTTATTTAGAATTATTTTTTATCATGATGTTGTATAAACTATGAAATTTTCGAATTCCATACGTTCACTTTTCGCAACAGTTTTAGTGGGATAATTCTACATAAAAGTATAAAAATGCATAGTTTGTTCGCAGCTTGTAATGTAGTTATGATTTTACAAACTGACACGATTTATTCATTAATTATTTGGCACTAAAATGTATATTTTTCGATTTATACAGTTCGCTTCTTGTGCATAATTTATGAATAGATCAGGTATCTATTTGTTTATTTTAATCCTATCATATATTTTGTTGTGACAGTCGATCGGTGTAAAAATATGATTGTTGCAATAAAGTATGTCATTTTGCAATGTTATAATAATCGGTCGGTGTGAAGCTACGGTTGTTGTAACGATGCATTGCTAATTTATTAAATTTTGAAAATAAAAAAAAATGAGTTAAAATAAATATTCAAGCTGTAAACGAATGAAATGTATAAATTTCATTAGTAAATTCATTTATTTATAATATTTTCTTAAACTAATGCACAGAAGAGCTATATTACTAAGTTTTAACTATAGTTGTTTGGTATCGATTTGTGGAAAATTTCACAAGCATTAAAATTATAATATTGAAATATTTATACAATACTCTGCTTAACTTTTATTAATTACAATGGACATAAGCCAACTACAGTCATAGAGGAGAGGGTGTAGGTGGACTGAAGGGCCTGACCGAAGCTGCGTAGGAGGAGTGATGAGAAAATTCGGTGCAAGTGAGAGAAAGCTCAATAGAAAATATTACGGCTTCTCTCACTTGCTAATTTTCGGCATCTAGGCGGAACGTGACCCCAACAACACCGGGAAGGTTAGACGCTAGGCCCTTCATGCTGCCAAACATCTTTCTAGTTCGACACTCCGGTCCCGGCTGTACGTAATCACGGTAGTCTTCTAGCGCTTATACGCGATAGTTAGTAGATCCTCGCACTTGTGCGCGTAGTTTTAGATTTGCACTAAGTACGTACGGTTTTATTTTTAATATAAAGTATAAAGTAAATTTAACTGAATCTGTGTGTGTTCTGTTGTTATTATTTTAACAAGAGCCTTCAACCTTCCACATTAGTACCAAAGAAGCGGTCAGCAGCAAAAAAGTAAGTAAACATCTATTTTAGCTATCCTAACTTTCTCATTTCCTTTCTACAACTATCGCTTGGATAAATAAACCGAATAACACCGGGTCATTTATCCCTTATCTCTACCTTTTAGAATTTAGATCCGATTAACCCCGGGTCATTTTCTAAAAGTTTTATTTTCCCTCCATTTATTTTCTATTATTCACAAACATTCAAAACACCCAGCTATTGCACGAAAGTGTAGGCTAAAGGTGTAGTAATTAAATAAGTGCTGTAGCAACGTTAGATGTTACATTATTTATGATGTGGTCAGTACGGCCACTATCTAGAATCCAATTTTTTGTCCTAAATTTTCCTGATTCACCTCTGGATTGCAGACCTGTGTCAGCCATGCTTCGGATTGGTGGTCTTCCTGTTGTTTGCCTGAAGATTCCCCCTCGAGAAAGAAATCTCGTTGAAAAACGCGATAAATAACGGACGTCTCAGTAAAGAAAAACTTGAACAGCTAGCTTTAGCCCCCGTTGCCGCTGCTCAACCAGTAGTATATACCCCCTTCCCCATACCCACCCCAGCCCCGATGCCGTACGTCATACCTGCACCGCAAGCAAACAATGGGACGCAGAATAATAGCGCTTCCCAAGAAAATAACGGGAAGCAAAACGGCGCTTATCGAAAGAACAACGTGCGCAGATATTCAGGGGAACGTAACGGTGGGGACAATAGAAACTATAACAACAATAACGGGTACAATAATCGAGATGGTAATAGAAACTATAACAACGATAATGGGTACAATAATCGAGACAATGACAGGAATTATAGCAACAATAATAGGTACAACAATGATAGAGACGACAATCGAAATTATAATCGGCGCGAAAATAGGGGATACGACAACAGGCGTAATGATCGTAGGTTTGAAAATCGTCGAAATAACCGGGATTTTCATAATAGGCGAAACGATAGAGGATTTTACAATAGGCGCAACGACGGTAGAAGCAACAATAATAACATTCGTTACAATGATCAGAACAACGGCAATCATAACAATGACCGTAATAGACAAGAAAACAGAAATGCCAGAAATCAGTCCGGCGATTCTTTAAACTAACAGGATGCTCGTTACCAGTCGGGGGTATCGAGCAATCAATAAGCAATAAGACACCGAATCCGAAACCGACGCAAACACAAGAAAAGAAAATAGAGGGGCCAATCAATAAAAAGCAGGAGAAAATTGAAGGGCAAAATTGAATATGTAATTGCCATTAACGGAGTTACGCCGGGCGAATGTTTAAGTTTAGGTAGGACAAATATGAGTTTAGAGGAACTAGAGTGCGACGTGCACGTAGTTCCTGACGAATTTCCCATTGATACCGATGGAATCTTAGGATGGGATGTGGTTTCAAAATACGGTGGAAAGGTCAATGCTGCAGTCAGGTGTATAGAATTTGGACAGATGATTATACCATTTACTCAAGACGAAACATTTATTATTCCAGTACGTACGAGACAAGTAATTTACGCAAGAGCAAGCGATAGATCAGAGCAAGTAGGATTTGCCCATTTACAAAAGGAGACTTTACTTTAGGAGAAGGGTTATACTTTGGAAATTTCATTGGTATTAACCAAGAAGATAATATACAAGAGTTAAATCCACCAGAGGTAACACTGGAAGCCTGCGAAGCCATTAAGGAGGGAGGAGAAAAATTTAATCTAGAAGAAGGCGAACCTGCAGATACCGTCAATATACTGTCAATATTTTCCAATGAAAGCAAGAATAGGGCCGAAAGATTTTTTGAACTTCTTGATCCAGAGACACTTAAGGATTTAACGGAGGAAGAAATAACTCATATTAAAGAAATCATCCCGGAGAAGCCACATATCTTCGCGCTACCTGGAGAGAAACTTAAGGCAACAACACTGGTGTCGCACAAGATACCTACTATTACAAATGTTCTAGTACATTCGAAAGGATATCGACCAAGTCAGGAAGAGAAAGAGGAGTTAGGGCGCCAGATAAAACAACTGCTAAAGGACGACATAATCCGACCAACAGATTCACCCTACAGCTCTCCTACATACGTGATACCAAAAAAAGCCGCAGCGGACGGTACGAAAAGATGTCGACTAGTAACAGATTTTAGAAAACTGAACTAAGTAACGGTAGGAAATAGCTACCTGATACCCAATACAGCAGACATTATTGACAGCGTCGCCTCAGCTAGGTACATAACCGCCATAGATTTGAGGACCGGGTTCTACCAGATACCAATGGATCCCGCAGACGTCCACAAAACAGCCTTTACTGTACCATTCGGCCATTACTGCTATCAACGTTTAGGCATGGGATACAAAGGCGCTCCTTCAACATTTCAGTCCCTGATGGACTTAGCACTTGCAGGCCTACAAGGGACAGAATTGTATATCTATTTAGATGATATAATCGTTTTCGCTAAGGATCTTGAAGATTACGGTAAGAAGTTCCGACGCTTGATGAAGAGACTAGACTACGCCAACTTGACTATCGAGTCCATGAAGTACAGCCAATTCCTACAGCGAGAGGCACACTTTTTATGTCATATCGCTGGAGGTGGAAAAATCCGAGCAGATCCTAAGAAAATAAAAGCAGTAAATAAATTTCCAATACCAACGAAAGCCAAGAAATTCAAACAATTCTTAGGACTTGCAGGTTACTACAGGCTCTTTATGAGGAATAGTTCAAAGCCAGCAAGATTAAAGATTTATCGTTTTAGACTTTGTGTTTATATGCGATAGTTGTATATGTAAGTAGTATAAAGGCAGTTATGGGGCGACATAACAAATGACGTCATCACTGGCGCATCCTCATCTTATCATGTAAACAAGTCATAAAGATAAGGTGTCATGTTTCTAAACAGGTAATTAAGATAAGGGTATCATGTTTAAACGTGTAATTAAGATATCATGTTTACATAAACAAACAAGATATCTTTATTTATTTATTTATTTATTTATTTATTTAACCATCCACTTACATATACCATTAAAGGTATTCTACAGAGGCAAAACAAGCTTGCCTGTACGTAGAGCGGAGTACAAAAAAATAAAAGAAAACTTATGAACTATACTTATGTACTAAAAACATGGTCATGTTCATATTTTGTATATTTTCGCGGATTATTTTTACTAGGATTCAAAGTCACCCAGATCGACAATAGGAAATAACTGTATTTGCCTAAAGTAACTTTTCACTTATAAACATTTTTAATTTATTCCTAATTGTAAATTTGCTAAGATCTAAAACTTTGAGATCATTGCTAAGCATATTGAAAACATTAACTGCAGCATAGTAGCTGTCTTTTTGGCTAATTGATTTATGTGATTTTGGTATTTGTATGTTTTTGTTCCTAGTTATACTATGGCTATTTTTATATTGCGTTTTTAAATTATTATAGTGATATGTAACAGCTTCTAACTTGAATAATTGCTTGATTGATAATAAACCATATACCATAATAATAAACAATGTTTATACGTGTACACGTGTAATTAAGATATCATGTTTGCATAAACAAAGAAGATATCTTTACCACAATAATTATCCATGATGATACTTTTTTATTATGAAAACAGGAAATAAAGGTGAGGTATCGCCAAAGTCTTAAGCATTTATCTTGTAAACAATTTAGATAAATATGGATTGTTACTGACGTCATGTACATCTCTTATGACGGCATAAGATAATGAGATTTTTATGTATTATAAGTTTGTAGTACGTTTATAGAAATATTGTGGTCCTAAAAAGGACCGATTTTGATTGGTAAATAAAAGTCTTAGAATAAGGCTTTATTATTGCTATCCCCAATCAGTGTTGTTGTATCCTTGATATTTGGAATCGTTATTTGCTTCCTTGTCAGGACAATAACTCCTGTACCCTTCTTTTTTCGGGAATGATCCAGTATTGGAAGAATATTGAGGTAGATACTTTCGGAATCCAGAAGCCGGTTTATATTTCACTTCCTCTCGATCTGAACCTTCTTTCTTCTTCTTCTTCTTCTCCATATTGTGTTTGTCCATATTACGATTATGACCCGTCAAGTGTACGCGAAGCAATGAGAACATACTTATGCAGAGTTGATATTTATAGAGAGTCGTAAGGAGTGGCAGTAGGGTGGGAGGTTTAGATGTCACAAAAAAATGAATATTTTAATATTTACTGGTTTATTACAAGATAGGAAGACATATGTACAAAGCGTAATGACAAAAAATAGCATGTATATTTATACTTTAATTATGTGAGTATAAATATCTTTATATATATCAAACAATTGAAAAGCAGCTATTTCACATAAGATTATATTTAGAATTATTTCTTCAATAGTATCTTTAAACTTGTCGTGAATTATAATTTTAATATTTTCAGTGTATAAAGTATAATATTGCTGAAACACCTCATACGTCTTTAGTATAGAATTAGGGTCTTTATCAATACAATCGTTTTTAATACAGTCAATTATAAACTTCTTAATATGAGTAACAATTTCATTCATTTTATCAACACACTCTTCAAGTTTACTCATACGTTCGTCAATACACTGTGAGACAATTTTTAACCCGTCAAAAGTGACTTGCTGCATGCATATCGATGGTTGATGATAAGCTGTTGTTTGTTTCTTTGCTCGTGGTGGTTGTTGACGTAGATTCTCACCATCCGTAACAGTAGCAGCAGCAGCAGCAGCAGTGTAGTCATTGAAATGGGGAGCACTAACTGTATGCAGTACATCATCGTTTTCTTCGTCAATCAAAAGATTTGGAAAGATGGATGTTCCGACAGGTCTTTCTTCTATCAATATGGATTTGGTATTGTATGAAAATGTAAACATCAGATCATGATTCTCCATGTACACCTTCGTTGGTACACCTTCGCGTATTCACCTCGGAATCTGTACGCACCTTGGAAATAGCAATTTATAAGATCAAAGTAATTCTTGAACACCTTCCAGCCAGATGCATCAAATTTGACGGATTTCAAAAGTTTGTAGACGTTGAGAGTTTCACCACTGGACGATAGCTTCCCTGGTAACTTTCTAAGCCAAGAGTAACGAGTTTCGAGTTTGACTTATTAATGGCGTAGGACGTGGAGAGCAGCATATTTGGCAGAACGTTCTGCACACGAGATGGAGCCCTGACACTTGATTGACCCTTACGAAAATTATCTGCAGGTGAACCAGCATGTTCAAGTGCATGCCATCATGCATGCAATCCTGTACGTTCACCTGCATATTATCATGCACTCACACATGCATGTAATTATGCTGGTTGGTCTGCACCATGACTAGCAAGACAGCAGGCATAACTATGTGTATTCTGTTCTGCATAGTAACAAATTAGAAATTCGCGGAAATTCTGCATGTGTATAATATATATATAATATAGTATATAATAACTCTATGCAAGTAGCTCTGCACACAAATCTGCACAAAAGTTTTTTCCGAAATTAAAGTGAATTAGTGAATATGCAGACAGACATGCACAAATTTAAAGCAAAAAACATTTAATTTCCTGTTTATTGTGTACACTTTTATACAGTTTCTCCTGTATGTAATTGAACATGTTCACGAAACTCTTTTTATATGTTATCCTGCGAATACGCAAAAACTAGAATTGGTTAGAATTTGTATTATATTTTTGAAACTGGTTTAGTTTATTTAGGTTAATTTTTAGTTTAGTCAGCATTCTTTTCTGTATAAATTAGTAAAGTGCAAAGTAAAAATGAGAAAGACGGATCTGCAAATACAGTTAAAAACAAAGCTAGAAACTGAGATAGAGATGAAAATAGTGACAAACAAATCTTTTGGTAATCACTAGCAAGATCAATGCGAGCTCCGCGCGCTCTGCTTCATATTGAATATTTTTATAGGTTAGAAACAAACTATCATGCGCGTCCCGCCATCTATCTCGTAATCTGGTTGGCTCGTTCAACGACCAATCACATCAGAGCTCTTAGAATGCTCACTCATCTCTTTTTTAGAGAGGAATATGAACAAATAAATGACAACAAAGATAGTGATTTAATAATTCCTTTATCATCGATATGTGCGCCTTACAGAAAAAATGCTGCAGCAAATTTTGCACCCGAAGCTTCAGCTTGACATGCATTTTTACATACTCTCTGCAGAATATTCTACAGAATTTCTGTAGCTTTTCATGCAGTGCTTGTGTGCAGTTTCTGCTCTTTCTAACAAGGGCGTAAGTTATTATAGATATTTATAGTTTAAAATACTTTGGATTTTAGAAAAAAATCGCCATATAGGTGCTACTATCCGGACGAATGAATTTTAAAGTCTATAGTATTTTACATTTTCATTATCTTAAACTTAAGTTCGCTACAGGAGGCATGACAACTTTACTCAAGCTCTACGCTAGAAGCTGCCGAAATTTTGTAGAAAATCCTGCAGGATGTATACAGAAAATATGCATTCTAGGGTGCAGCTACGGCTCCAGATTTCGACGCTTATTTTTTTTTTTTTCTTACAAATTAAATAATGAGTTTTTCTTTCTTTTCTCTAAGTCCTTGCGTTTGGTGATAATTTTATTCTGCGCAGCCTTGTTGATGCGAGAATTTATTTTTGACGTTTTTCCAAAGAACTTGTGTACTGTTTCTGTAAATTAAAAATAAATAGACACTATTATTATTTGAATAATCAAGTAAAAATTAAACAAGAGTTAAGGGAAAGGGGTGTGGATCGATGAAATTATTTGAAATGACGTATAAAACAAAGTTAAATCAGAACTTTTCATACTTTGTTTGTAGTATATTCATGAGAACATAGTGCAGGAATGTAAGTGTAAAAAAGATAGAGAATAGTTGCTAGCTTCTCTCTCGGCGCGGTCCTAGAGAGAAGGTTAGAGCTGGAAGTACGCTAGAGGGATGCATGAGAGGGAGGGAGAGAGAGAGAGAGATCGAAAGGGCAGTTCCGAGATGAGCCAATAGGCCCAGGAAGAGAGTTGTGCTGTCGGTTAGGCGGCCGACCGAGACACGTGAGAGCGTCATTCTTAATACAATTTGGTAGTAAAATGAATTCCATGTCCCGATAATTTTTGAGACCTAACTTTATGGGGGTCAAGATGAATTGACAAGATAAAAACATAATATTTATGGACATCAAAGTAGACATTTTTAAAAAACAAGTTAATGCTCATTGTAGAAATCAACTATGTATAGTAGATGTTTAGATAGAAATTCCTGCAAGATGTCATACAGGATTTTCGTAGGCAATGAAAAAAAAACCATTAATGCTGTTACGAGTGCACGGGCTTAAATCGAGATCCTTTGGCTTGCAAGGCAGACGTTCTGTCGTCACGCCACGGCCGCCACCGCATTGCACTCTTCTACTCGCTCTCTTATAGTAATTAGACACCCGTGACGTGTATTCACAAACAATACAATACAAAAACAATAAATAAAGTCTAAGTTAAGACTAGTCAAATTTTCCTCAGAAAACATACCTCTGATATAATCCATTCTTGCAGAATCTAAAGCTGGTGCAACCTCTTGGTTTTTTGTTGCATTGCAGGGTTTGCCAGTTACCGACGAGCGCGCTAACTCTTCGTCCGTAAATACGTTTTCCAAAAGATCATTGGTGAAACTCTCAACAGAACTTTTGATTAGATTGCTTATAATGGATGATTTGAGATCAAATTTCTGTTGAGCAAAGTTATGAGCGGTCTTATTCCCAGTAAAACTTGTTTTGTCACTTTCATAATCAGACAAGTTTATACTTAGAAAGAATGACTTGCACGATTATGTGCAGTCGACCTGTGAGACATTTTGTGGGAACGAAGAATGCCCATAGCAGCTCATGACCAAATTGCAGAGTAGTTATAAAAAAGAATTTAGCATGAAGAACCCACAAAATCTTATGTATTTGAATAAAAGTTGGGTCGTATATAGAGTGGAAGTTCCCAAAAGAGCGAATTATTTTTATTTGCACTACTGAATGACAAATGAAAGATTGATCTTTTTATTTAATAGTAAGAACAGTTGGTAGTCAGACTTGATGATTACATGCTCAAGATAGCCTGGGTGGGGAAAAATGTACCGAAAGCTTATTTTGCAGATAAATAAATCAAGTAAAGTTGCCGAAAGTTAAAATTGCCGAAAAAAAGTCACGAAGGGTAAAAATTCCGAAAGTTAAAAATACCGAAAACTAAGATTTGCTCAAAATGATACAAATCTAATTCATTTACCGATCAACATATATGTTTCGGCATTTTTACCCGTCGTGAATAATTTTTCGGCACTTTTGAAAATCGAATATTCTGAACGTTGACACTTCCATCTTTCGGTAAATTTACACCTCGGTAAATAAATGTTCAGCATTAACATTTATCTTCAAAATTATCTTTCGTTGCAATGATCTCCACCCAGATAGCCTGCATGCAGTGTGTACAATGATGTGCTGTTTTTTGACAAAATAATGTGCAAATACTATAAACTCTAGTACATTTTAAGAGTTTTGTCAAAATTGAATTATTGAGGTATTTTGAAGCGAAACCAATACTTTTAATTACTGAATTGTCTATAATGTAAAAAAGCTACAGCTTTTCTGTGTATTTTTCTGCAAACTTGTATGGATGCTTTGTACATGCTGTCGATTCATTTTTAAAAATTTTAAGCATTCAAAGATATACAAAGCAAGACAGAATACACAAAATATGCAGACAGACTGCAAAATTGACTGCACGACAGTATGCAGAAACATATGCAGAAAGCGAGCATACATGACTGCAACTATACCTGCAGATTTCGCGACAGATTTTTTTCATTGTACTCGTCCTAACCATTCAGTGTAAGATCGTGTGTAGCAATTGATTAAGTTATTCATGTAGGAAAGCCACAATTTATCGGCTAGCACCAAACAGGGATTTAACAAATCAATGATGCCTAGCCCATTTTTTAATACTATCTGAATGCATGATTTCGGGCTCTCGTCTAACGTAAACGTTTCCATTATACAACCTAAGTTTATTTTAATAACCAGTAATTAAATATTCTAGAAAAGAGGTAAGGTCTTGATTACCAACCTATGGCACCCTTTGATTCTAACAACTTTAATTTGAAACATATTTTGATTAACTTGCAAGTATTTATTTAGTTGACAGTCCAGGTGAAAATGTGCAACCTATTTAGTAGGCTGACAATATTGTTGTAATTATTTACGAAAAGAAAAGAAGAAGAAAAAAGACAGAAAACAATCTAGCGTACTTCTAGCGAAACATTTTAGTAGATAAAGGACTATATAGCTAAATAAGAAATAAGGGGTAATAAGGCGAAAAAGGCGTAATAAAGTCCTTATTTTTAATGAGCACGTTACTCCGCCTTAATCCTTCTCATTTCATACTCCTTGAACTTAAGATTGTAGCGTGTAGGGGCCTGCAGGCTTAATCGCAGAAAGAATGTAATGATGTGCGTGTGTGTGTGTGTGTGTGTGTGTGTGTGTGTGTAGAGTTATAGCTGCAGAATTCTTTACAAATATTTTTCATGAGGGCATTAACAAAGCTAAACATGTTTTTCGCGTGTTCTTTACTATGTTTATTATGCTAACATTACCAATGCGATAGGCAATATCTTTTTCTGCTTTTTGCATTCTGGTACAGGATCTTGGGATTCTGAGATAGGATTTTCAGAGGAGAAAGCATGGATTCTTTCAAGACAATTCTTCTTATGCTTGCGATCTTGAGAAGTTCTAAATTTAAAAGACAAGAAATTTATGATGTTTTGTTGTATTTTCTTTCGTTTTTTTATTAAGGGGATGTGGGAGCTGAAAACCCTATTTTTCTGTTCCATATAATTTTTTTGAATAAAGGCTTGCAATGAAAAACCAAGACCAGAGCGCTATAGTGTTGAGTTTACTGAATCATTCTACCGTAAAAAAATACTAATCCGTTTTTGTAAAAGTTGTGAAATACGACCGGGTGTTTACGCGTGCTGATGCGATTACAGCGCCAACCTCAAACATCAATTTTACTTATTACCTTTTTCTAATTTGAAATTGCATCAATATAATGAGCAGAGCGCCATAGATGAGATAAGTGAATCATTATACCGAAAGAAAATGTCAATACGGCTTTTTGTTTTTTTTTTTTGACAAAAAAAAACAAAAAAATCCCCGTGGCGGATTTGCGAAGCTATAGATCCCACCTCCCCTTAATAAATACTTCTAAAAACTGTATCGTGATAATAGCCGCGGATAATGCTATAAGAATCTAAGCAATCATGTAAGTCTAAATTCTTCTAAGAAGGAGCAATGTGAGGGTTAACACTAACCTTACGCAAATAATAACAGATCTCTGCACAAAATTTGGAGCATATTATTTCAATTTCCAGAATATTCTTATTAAAAACCAAAAATAATATAATGAGTGATTAATGGGTGTTATTATCTAGATCTTAACAAAATAACTGTGGTTGTGAACTCTAAAATTTTGATTCAACAAGATATTAAAAAATATTTGTTCAAATCAAATCACTAAAAAATAAAAATTTTAGAGTATACAACTACAGTTTTTCCGTTATCGTCCAGATAGTAACACTCATGTAGGCACTCATTATAGTATTTTTTTGCTTTTAAAAATATTCTGGAAGTGTAAAAAATACGGTCTAAATTGTGTGCAGAGATCTGTGCAGACATCTGTGCAGAGATCTGTGCAGAAACCTCTGCAGATATCTATGCACAGATCTCTACATATCATTTTCATAAGGCATTCGTACTTGCTTAATTAATTTTATCAGACTTTACCCTTTTTGGTGTATCCCACAGTCTCATTACACGCATCATGTCCGTTTTCGTTTTCTATTCCACTCGCTTTATTCATTTTTTCTTTATACAATTCTAAATCAACTTCAATCGATTTTTTATCAACCTCTAAATGTTCTTATCTCAGTTCTGCCATCTTCAATTCGTGTTTCAACTCCTTGATTTCTTCTTTCAATTTATTATTTTCTTCTTCTGTGAATTCTAAATACTGTTCATCCAATGCTTTTTGAAAGCTAGCATTGAACTGTCGTGTGTTATAAATTTGTAAATCATCAGACTGCATGTATCAAAAGTAGATTAAGTTAAAATAAGTAAATAATATGTAAATCGAGACGGTCGAGAAAAGACTAAAATCCTACCTCACACAAATATCTACAACGCTCCTCAAATCCACGCTCATAAATCCAGCACATTCCTCTCAAAGAACCGAGCCCAATCAGAGACCCTTTTTTATGACGACTCATAACCGATGCGACGACGAGCGCAGCTTAGGACGACCCATCGCCAGCGCGACGAAGAGCGCAGCGTAGAAGCACATCTGCTCAACTTCTGGACTCCGGATGGCTCGGATCTTGGCCAGTTTACGACCAGACCCTTTTTTTGCCAACTACACGAGCCCCGCGCGCGACTCATGTCCACATCTGGACACTTTGAAAGACTCCGGAAAAACCCACACACACACTCCTTCAGGCCCAAAACTCCTCCTCCTAAACCGTTCCGCCAATTAAAATGCATTTCTCTCCGATACTCTAGTAAGCAAAACTTTCTCTCTCCAAAACTACCCCCAACAGACCGAGAACAGCGAAATCCCGAAGCAACAGTCCCTCTCGAACGCTCGACAGCTACAGATCACCTTATATATCTAACAGAAAATATATTTATATTTTCTGTTAGATATATAATATCTTAATAATAAAATACCTTACTTTACATCAAGTGTTATTATTTCGCCTAACTGGCCTGTCGAATTAAGTTTCGATAGACCGTGCCATTTCAAGGCACTTTTCTACATGGTCCTTCGAGCTGGATTTTAGCTGAAGTGAACAGTGACCGTGATCAACAAGGAAGCTACGCTCTGTGAACATCTACTACGATCACGCTCGTAAGAAAGGAGAGCAAGCTAACGAGATCACCAATCAACATCGCATACATCAACAAATTTCAAATCAGGCTACAGACTGCGCAGTCAATCTAAACTATATCGCTAAACCTCTGCAAAATTCAGGTAAATTACTTTGTCACAGTTCGAAAGCCACGCAAGCTAATCCATCAACAACTGAACTAAAAGTCACCCACAAGTTTCAGACAAACGAAAGCAAATTCAAGCCAGTACTCGCTTGACTGTGCAATTCAAATCACACGAAAATTCAAGAGGCAGTGCTCGCTTGGCTGTCCAATTCGAAATAAAACAAGCTCAAACGCATTTCAACTTCGCTGACTCGCCAACGACTCAGCAAACCACATACACAGTCCTCACTTGGCTGGCACATCAAAACGATCTAATCTTCAATCGATTCAACATCTATCCAACGTCAACACTAACACGTCATCGGGCGGTTGCCCGACTCCAACACGCTATCGAGGTAAGACGTTGAGTGAAACGCAATTTTATAAATATCGAAGTAGACCAGGACGCGAAAAAAAATTAAAAAAAAAATATAATACAATGGAAAACGAAAACGTGCAACACATTCAGTTTGTTAAAACACGACGCAATGCGATTAAATTCGAAATCGAATCATTAAAATCTTTCTTGGACTCTTTCGACAAAGAAACGCAACAAGGCGAGTTACGGTCGCGCACGGATCGCGTACATATGTTATTCGAGCAGTTTGATCAAGTTTGCGACGAAATTGTTATCTTAGAACTATCGGAAGAGAACTCCATCAAGAAACTAACTATTTTAAACGCGTACCATCAAACCGTTGGCAAGGCTCACACGCACCTTGCTGAGATAGATCTAAGGCAGGCCGGGGTAAGCAATAGCCAAGCAGGATCCGCATCGACAACCGACGACGCAAGTTCGCGGAGTAGAAAACGCAAAATTAAAGTACAACAAGCGCCACTCCCACAATTCGACGGTCGGTCTGAAGGATGGCTTTCATTCAAACAGTCATTCATATGACTTATACACGACAATGACGACTTCTCAGATGTCGAGAAGTTACATTATTTAAAATCGGCAGTCACTAACGAGGCTTTAAACAAGATCGAAATTTTCGCTACGACCGCCGAAGACTATCCTCGGGCATGGAGTTTATTAGAAAAGGCATATGAAAATAAAGGCACAATAGTAATGCGACACATTTCTCTGCTACTTAATTTACCTAAAATGGAAAGAGATAATTCCAAAGAAGTTGAGACTCTAGCGGACAATGCACAACAGCATATAGAGTCATTGGCGAGTTTAAAAATTGCCATGACACCACAAATTGTAGTTCAACTCCTCGAAGAAAGACTAAATAAAAATATCCGCGCAAAATGGACAGAGACACTGGACCGCGACAAAATTCCAACTTTAGAGGAAATGATCGTGTTTTTATACAAAACGGCAGCAACGTTGTCCAAGGACGATGGGAAAACGACAAGTTATAAAACTTATACTCATCAGGGCCCACCGGCAAAAGTGCGCAAATTCGAGTTTGGCCCGTCAGCAAAAACCTTCGTGACCGCGAGAAGAAAGTGCCCAGCGTGTGCACAAGAAGACCACGATCTTTTCCGATGCGACAAATTCCGAAGTTTAAACGTTTTTCAAAGAATCCAACTAGTACAAGACGCAAATTTATGCAAAAATTGCTTAAAATATCATAGAGACGAATGCCGTCGCGGTAATTGTAGAATATGCAACTTAAAACACAACTCACTGTTGCACGTACCAAAATCGAGCAACTCAAACGCAGGCACGCCGGCATTCCCATCGTCGCAAGACCTGCCTTCGACAAGCGATCCAGAGATTGATCAAGCCAAAGCATGACTATCTAACCATAACCAAATAAAACATTGCTATGCAACAAGTCTTGCGCCGACCTACGATCTCATGCGTAGCGCAGTAGTGAAAATCCTCGACAAGTCAGGATCGGATATAACGTGTCGAGTATTGTTAGACACCTGTTCTACCGCTAATTTCATAACCGAAAACTTGTGCAACAAATTAAAATTAACTAAATCGCCATGCTCATTAACCATAACCGCTATGAACAATTTAAATACCACGGCCAGCACCCTCACCGATATCACGTTCCGATCAATTCATTCAGAATTTAAAAAATCATTAACTTGCTTTGTTGTCAAGGAAATAACCGATCTCATACCCAACGAACCGGTCCCGAGGAACCGACTAAATATTCCGAAACACCTTAAATTAGTAGATCCACATTTTGCAAAACCAGCACCTGTAGACATGCTAATCGGATCCGGTCCCACTTTATCAATACTCTGACCCGGACAACTAAAGATACTCAACAACGATAATCTAATTTTGCAAAAAACCAAATTCGGCTGGATCATGGGCGGAAATCTAGAATCAACTAACTCATCGAAATCGTCTCGTTGCCTTGTCACTAGTTTACCATTCGACTTAGAGCGATTTTGGAGATTAGAGGAGAAGCTCGACGAGGAACGCACATTGTCAAAAGACGAGTTATTTTGCGAAGAACACTTCATAACTCATGTAAAACGCAGTAGAGATGGCAGATACATCGTCGCATTGCCGTTCAATAAGACGAAGGATAAATTAGGCAAATCCAAAAAACTGCGTTAAAACAACTATTATATTGGAGAAAAAGATTTCAACGAGATCACGAGTACAAACGCGAATACACAAAGGTCATCGACGAATATCTAAAATTAAGCCACATGACCCTCATAGAGACTATCGGAGACGACGGATTTTATTTGCCGCACCACGGAGTTCCAAAACTCGATAGTTTGACAACGACGTTGCGAGTAGTTTTCAACGCGTCGGTGACACCCTCAGACGGCGGACGCTCACTTAACGAGTGCCTACAAGTTGGCCCTACAATTCAAGACGATTTGATCACTCTCCTATTACGATTTCGAACGCACACGTATGTAATCTTAGCTGACATCGAAAAAATGTATCGACAATTTCTCGTTCGAGATAACGATAGGAAATATCAAAAAATCTTGTGGTTTGTAAACGACGAGATTAGAGAATTTATGCTCAACCTGGTAACGTTCGGAGTAGCAGCCGCACCCTTTTTGGCCATCCGATGCCTACATCAACTCGCGGACGACGAACAAGAACGATTTCCACTCGCCGCCAAAATATTAAAGAGGGACATGTACGTCGATAACATGCTAACAGGAACGAATTCCATAGAAGAAGCCCGATCAATTTGCACGCAAATGACTCAAGTCCTAAGGACCGCCGGTATGAACATGCGACAGAGGGCAGCAAACGATCCAAATATATTGAGCGGAATCGAGTCAAAAAATTTAGACGCTAACTTCGACTTGAGCAACGACAACACCCTTAAAACATTTGGAATTCACTGGCGCGCCAAAACGGACTCCTTCCTATATAAAATTAAACCCATATCGGTCGCTGAGAGATTCACCAAAAGAAAAATATTGTCCGAAATCGCAAAAATCTTCGATCCCCTAGGACTACTAGGCCCACTTATCCTCTTCGCAAAAAAAATCATGCAAGACATATGGAAAGCCAAAATCGACTGGGACGAATCAGTACCTAATGACATATATTATCAATGGAATGAGTTTTGTCTACAATTAAGCTGCCTGCCGGACATGTCATTCAATTGACACATTTTAACAAACAACGCCAACGACATACAAATTCATGGCTTTAGTGACGCGAGCGAAACTGGATACGGTGCATGCATCTATATGAGATCAAGGGACACATCTGGTAGTTATAAAATCACCCTAATCTGTTCAAAATCACGCGTCGCGCCAGTAAAAACACAGTCATTACCTCGGTTAGAATTATGCGGCGCGCAGTTATTAGCCAATTTATATGTACACACTATTCGATCAATTCGCATGCAAGTCGATCAAACATATTTTTGGTGTGATTCGAGCATAACGCTACATTGGATCAACACAGCACCTCCAACGTTAAAAACCTTTGTGGCAAATCGAGTGGCCGACATTCAATTAAAAACCGAGACTCACGCATGGAGACACATCAGGTCAGAAGACAATCCTGCCGACGCTCTGTCACGAGGCCAACTTCCAAACGATTTTCTCAACAACGAGCTATGGCTACACAGCCCTCCATGGCTACAACAAAACGAAACTGATTGGCCAGAATCGCATATTGTCGGATTAACTGAAATTCCAGAAATAAAGAAAGCACATTGCTTCGTGACTACATCCGATTCATATCACACACATCTGTTAAAAATAATAGAATATCAGACATCCTTAATAAAACTAAAACGTATATTCGCATTATGCCTTCGAATGCCGAAAAAATATCGTACCAATACCAAAATCCGGGACATACGCATCAAGGACTTACAAAAAGCAGAAAATGCCGTTATTCGGTTAGTTCAGGGATCCGTATTTGCAAATGACATTACTTTACTAAAGGCAAATAAACCATTGAATGAAAAAAGTTCCTTAGCCTCTCTAGATCCATTCATCGATGAAGAAGAAATTCTTAGAGTAGGCGGTAGAATCAGAAAGGCGATTGCACCCTTTTCAAAACGTCATCCCATACTCCTATCAAAAAATAACTTTTTCACAGACTTAATTATTCAACATTATCACATTGCGCACTTTCACACGGGAATTCAAAATACTCTTTACGCAATCCGAGAGAACTATTGGCCGATCGACGGACGCAACCAAATTAGAAAAAATATTCGAAAATGCACAATATGTTTTCGCGCAAATCCACAATTATGCCAATATAAAATGGGCGACCTCCCTCAAGTGAGAGTAACGCAATCTAGACCATTCTATAATGTAGGTGTAGATTATTGCGGTCCGTTCTTTATAAAAGAAAAGCGATATCGAAATAAAAAATTTATAAAAATTTATGTCGTGATATTTGTATGCATGACAGTCAAAGCAATCCATATAGAAGTAGTCGAAGATCTATCTACGGAAGGTTTTATAGCAGCTTTGCGACGATTCGTCTCGAGACGCGGTTTACCGGGAACCATCTATTCGGACAACGGCACTAACTTCCGAGGTGCACATAACAAACTGAATGAACTATACGAATTACTAAACTCACAACAATTAAAAATAAATCTAGAAAAATTTACCAATAGTAACAAAATAGAATGGCATTTCATCCCTCCTCATTCGTCAAACTTTGGTGGCTTATGGGAAATTTCAGTCAAACAAATCAAACATCATTTTAAAAGAGTAGCGGCCGATAAGAGATTCACCTTAGCTGAATTTAACACGTTTTCCATTGAAATAGAAGCAATATTAAACTCTCGACCAATAACTCGCATATCGTCCGATATTAACGATTTATCGCGGAACTACTGTTAATTTATGGGCTTTGACGCAATATCAGGGCACTAGCGCCGCATGGGTCAGTAGTTTTCGACGTTGCGAAAGTATTTCAAGACCGTAGTGGTATAGCAAGTGAAGAATAAGTTATTTAAAGAGATTTCATTTTCATTTTTTTCGTTGCTGTCAAAAATTAATTTTTTAACACACCCCAGCGTAAAGTGCGTACTTTATCGCCGCCGAGCCTGGAAAAATGATCAACCTGCATACCCTACCCCCATTCTCATCCACCAGCGAGTGTTAGAGAAAAATGGCGTCGAATCGATGTATTGTAACATGGTAAAATTTCACCATGTTACAATACATCGATGATGTTCGGGAGAAGCCAGGGCAAAATGTCCCAAGGTTGAGTGAATGAGTCTGAGTGTATGTGGCTAATAGCGTCTGTTTGTTTGAGCAAAACGACGTCGGAGTAGAAGAGTTGCTCAAGAAAGGATAAAAGTACTATCGCCAGCTTCCGCAGAGGTCAAGGGGGTGCGATAGAGTACGACAGACCAGGTTGGCGCGACAACAGAGAAGTCAACGACTAGACAGGACGCTCGAGTGATGGCACGCGCATCATAAGGCGTCGTAAGCAGATGGCGGAGTCCTGGTAAATTCTGCCAACGCTACAGTCCGAAGCAGCTAGATCAGCGTTGCAGTATTCCACAGAGTGTCGGGAAAATAAATTAGCTGGCTTGATGTCTATTGTAAAACGCGAGAGTTTGGATTTCCCGGGCATCAGTTCCAACAGTTCACGAGTAGAATCGCGCAGAGCATGTAAGTCTGTAAGCCTGTAGGCAGAGAGCGAGAATGATAGAAGTCCCCCGCGGCGGCAGCCAGTAGGCGAGAGCGTGAGCCGACGGCGCAGGAAAAGCAGCGACGGGCCTCAGCGGCGCGAGCCGCTCGCTCGATCGTCACTCTCCTGCCCTGGTGGATTTTGAACGGACGTGCAAGCAGCATCTCTTTGGAAAGGTTTTCTTTGTTCCTCCTTTGGTGGTGTTTTTCTTCTGTGATTCCCCTGGAGTCGTCGGAGGAAGGATTAAGGTCAGTGGATCGATTTTGACTTTATCCCTTCAGGCTTTTCTAGCGGGCTCGCAGTTCCCGTTGTCGGGTTTTCTGTATGCTATTCAAGCTATTAGTAATGTGTGATCGGGAAAATTGCCGAGACGGGCAAGAGTGATTGTGGATATTTTGAAGTGTGAGTGTGCCTAGTTACGATCAAAACTTGGGACGCGCGAGAGTCACAAACAGAGTGTCTTATCGGTGGTTGTCTTTGTATATCGGCTACCTTGGCGGAATTTTGATCATTCGGACGTTTACTGTTAGAATACGGTCAAGTAGTTATCCGTGCAGAAAAATTGGCTATTTAAGAAGATATTGGCTATCTACAAAAATATTGGCTATCTGTTGTAGGAAAATTATTATTAGGTTTTGTCGAGTCTTAAATTGCTGCACGAGTCAATAGTCGTATAAGTTGTGAAAACTAGATATGTTTTGTATAAAAGGACAAATTATAAATTGTGAATACAAGGATAAGATTTGTCCAACGTGAAATGCAATTACCCCCGAACCCCTCTGTCTTCTAAACCGTTATCACGGGGCGAAGCTGACCGCGCATTTCCACGTTTCAGCGAATTAAGAGAAAGAAGTCGCGAGACTTTGGCGTTCATCGGCGAGAGCCTGGCGCCCCGGGTATAAGCACGAGTTTTGTCAAGGCGTGAAAGTTGTAACGTTGCTCAGAAAAACTAGCAATTTTCTTGCATAACACCGCAGGAAAACTCCCGTTATAGTATATAGATTATATTACGGGAGTTTTCCTGCGGTGTTATGCAAGAAAATTGCTAATATATAAAATAGATAGGTAGTGATATAAATCGATAATGCAGGAAACAATTTTTTGTAACTACGTTGATGCTTATGTTTATATATCTGTATGTATCAATTTGAAGCCATTTTCCTGGACCAACTCGAGCTTGCGTGCGACATTGTCTCATTTTGTAGAATTTCTAAACATTTAGCCCCTGTTTTAGCGGATTTAGATTTCAAATTATAATATGACAATAGTATATTATGACAGGCCGTGGCATAAACCTCGATATAAGTCACGCTTGAGCAAAAATGCACTTGCTAAATCTCGGTTTATGCACATTTTTTCGTAAAATATCGTACAATACTAGGAGGTAAAGAGATTTCACCCTCGTGGGGACTTGCTTCGCTCATGCGATATTGTCCTTACAAAGGTGAAACTACTTTACCGCACTAGTATCGCAGTATACTATTGTGTACTAAGGGCGTAAAGTAGGCTTTTTCTTGCCTTCGACTCGGTCTGCTCACTCCTTCTCCCTCTAGGTGTGTAATACACTAATTGCACCACGCATGCACATGTGAGATAAAAAGTTTATGACAATCAGGTGATAATCAGGCGATAATTATTCAAAATTTGTAATCTTCAATATAATTATTATAAGTTATTTAAAATAAGTAAATTTATAAATTTCACATAATGTCCAGTACTGGTGTTACCATCAGGATTGTAACACAAAAACTCTGGCTGTGAGCTCCAAAATTATTATTTAACACTTAAAATTTTATATTAATTAAATTATTGAAAAAGAAAAAGAAAAAACGAATACCTTACGAAAATAATGTGCAGAGATCTCTGCAGAGATTTCCCGACCCACCCATAACCCAGGAGGGTCAACCAACACGGTGCTAGAACCAACGCGATACTAGAACCAACTCTGTTATTGAGCCACTGCGGTACCACACCGAGTCGGTGCTGTTGGGGTTTTAGGTTATTTTATATTTCTGAGAGACATATAGAGGCGAAGTCTCGCATTGGTAAAATGTCTTTAGGCGAAGTGTCGCATTGGTGAAATGTCACATTTGGCGAAATGTCTTTAGGCGAAATGTCTTTTAGGCGAAATGTCGCTTAGGCGAAATGTCAATTAGGTGAAATGTCTTTAGGCGAAATGTCAATAGGTAAAATGTCGTTAGGTCAAGTGTCATTAGGCGAAAAGTCAGGAACCCCCTGCAGCTAGCACCTTGACTGCATGGGTAGCAAATGTCACAAACTTCTTTCTCTTCATGTATTGCGCAGTTGGGATCACAGAGCAATTATCAGGCCAATCAATTTTTACATAAGTTTTGCTTTTTATCAGATTATCTATGTTTTCAATGGATCCATCGTCTAGCCAGCATAAATATCCAACTGCTATTTTACTAGTTTAATTTATAAACTGCACTAGCATAGACTTATCGTTGCGAACTTTTGTTAGCCTCTCATCGGCCTTGTCACTTTCTACTAACTCTGCCATTTTTACAATATATTTCACTTATCTACTTATTGTTGCTTTGATTGAATTAGTGAATTATTTTTTATTTGTATGTAAAAATTATTTGAACAAATACAAAGATGTGCAATCGCGAGTGAACTGCAAACTTAGTTTACCTATTTATAAATACTTTTTTTATTATACTTATAACTGATGTCCGCAAAATATATTTCAGCATTTACAGATTTATTTAACACAAATTACTTAACACAATTTATTTAACACAGTTATACTTAACGGCAACTGCAAAAATAGCACTCCGATAGTCCGATGTATGTGAACAGCAGACTATTTGACCATTGCCATGGAAACATGAACAGTCTTGCCATTGCGTATTCCGTATTCTCTTCCGCATTACTGCAGTCCACCTATGGCGCATATATAAACATAAGATGCGATATGGTATACTTATGGAGAATTTTTTTAATACTGCGAATAGCTACACGTTCTATCTTGAAATTAAAAAAAAATCCGATAGGCGGCGCGGGCGTTTCATACTTGAGAATACTCTGTTAGAGAAATAATAAATTATAGCTTACTTTCTCAAATATTTACAAAAAGAAAAACTGCAGCTTGGCATGCTTATTTTCTGCAGAAATCTTTGCAGAAAAAAAGTAGAGAATAGTGTGCAGAGATCTGTGCGGAAATCTCTGCAGAGATCTATATTTACAGTTGTCTGACACATTATTTTCTTCAATATCGAGAAGAGCGCCCTCTGCTGTTTAAATTTTCGGAGCGCAGTATCGAAATGTGAAAAATATGTATATAGCATTGTGTAAGTGCTTTTGGCCTCTACTACGGTAGATAATAGATATTTCCTTAAAGTAATTAAAAATAAAATAATTATTTAAAATAATTTATATGTACATGATAATGTTCCGCTTAAAGTGCATTATTATCCATTCATTCTTGCAGATCTCTCGTAGAACAGTTTTTGATTTTTTTTATTTAAAAAAAATTAAAATAATATTTTAGTAGCACTTGCAAACATTTTTAACCATTTTACAATATCGAAATTTTTATTTTGATATCATAACTGTATTCGCATAGTTTACGTAGTTCTATATTACGTATATAGGTATATATACACTGTCGTTATGTATGTACATATATGAACGTAGTTACGAGCAAATAACATTGCTACACAGCCTAACCCCAAAATAAAAGTTTTTCTGCTCCTAAAACTATATTGTTTAACATTTAAGTAAAAATAAATGTTCAGCTCCTACCCCATTTAGATGTTTTCTTAAAGAAAAGAAGAAAATTTAACCTGCTTGTGCTCCGTTTATAGTTCTCGACTGCAACTTGATTTTAAAAAATATTTAATCAAAGTAAAGAAGGGGATATTTTCAAGATTTGCAAATAATTACAAATATGACTGTTGATCATCATGATGCATCAAGTGTGCATCAAGAATATTTCTTTAGAAATATTAATGTCATTTGCAAAGGTTAATTAACAATGATTTCTTGAATATGGAGAATTCAAATAATCAAAATGAACAAGAGGAGTCGATGCCGAAGAGAAAAAAAAGAGGGCCTTATAAAAAGTATAAAAAGGATCCTACTATCGCAATTCCTGAATCTACACTACGATATCGAGAATCAAAGAGAATTCAGGAATCAATTGAAAGTGCATTTGAGGTAAGTTTAAAATTTGCATATGCATTCATTTTTAAAATTCTTTTATTATAAATCTGCAGAGTTACCTGCAGAAAAAACTGCAGATGCCACTGCATATTTAAATAGAGTACATATTTCCTGCAGGGTTTTGTGCAGGTTTATCAAAACATTTCTCTGCAGACATATATGTAGACTTTTTTCAAAACGATTACTGTACTGTTTTTATTTTGGAAATTTTATAACATTGTATTATTGGATTACTTTTATAAATGATTTTTAATTTGATTATTATTCGTGATTATTTTATGTTACAGCCAAAACTAGATGCATACAATTATGAAAGGGTTGAGAGTTTTGATAATATCTCTGACTATTCTGACTATTCTGTGAGTCATACAAGTCCTATAAAAGATAATTTATACCAGTGGATTTATTAAAGTCGGATAGCAACACTGAAGAGGTTCATACAAGTTTAACAGTTGAAACACTTGCATATTTGGATGCAACTGAGGATATTATCAACGAACAAATTGTTAATGTTGAACATAATGAACGTGATAAAAAATCAGTATGCGATTCAAGTGATTGTGAGTCATCAAAATCAACCGATATTAGTGTTGATGATTATGAAGAGCAAGAAACTGATAATTACAGTATTAATGATAATGAAAATGATGCTAGTACTTATATTGATGACGAAGAAAATGACTTATTTTTCAATGAATATCCATTTAGTGATGATGAGTATAATGACGAAGAAACAACGAGATCGGATAATCAGGTAATTTACTACAAAATATTATGGTAACTCAATCAAATATGAAATAGTTTTTTTTAAATAATGCCCTTATGAAAAAGAGTGCAGTAAATTTTGCAGTCAAAGCTGTAGCCTGGTATGCATATTTACTGTATACTTTTTGCAGAAATTTCTACATACTTTCTGCAGAATTTTCTGCAGTTATCATTCATTGCTTCCGTAAAGCTTTCTCGCCTGCTGCCTGTTCCGGATGTGAGTTTTATACTAAAAATATTGTAAAATACATCAAAATTGAAACAAGAGTCTCCGTCTCGATGCTAACGTGATAGCACTGATAATAAGGTACAACATTTTTAATGTATAGTTTTTTTTTTTTAATAATATTATTAAAAAATTTCGTAACTGCAAGTCCTTATTTTGAGTGCTAACATCCGGACAGTAGCACCCATAATTATTATATACTTCGACTCTTTTTTTATTTTCAAAAGCTGCAAGAGAAACTGTAGAAATTATGCAGAAATTCTATACAAAATTCTGCAGAAGGTATGCAGAAAGTATGTAGAAAATATGTAGAAAATATACATGGCAAGCTACAGAATTCGCTAAAGCTTTTTTTAATAAGGGATATGTATACATAACATTTAAGATGGTTCTATCGTTACTATAGCTAACATCATGATATGATTAAAATTTTGTATACACGGTTAGTTTGTGTCCCAAAACACTCATATAAATTTTTAGAAGGCTACATAGGATATGTTGATTACTGCACAAGACCAATATAGAACCTTCTTAATAAGACTGCATCGTTTTTCTAGAAATTTGTAAATAAAATTCTTAGTGCTTTTCTGTGTGCTATTCTTTAGATGTTTCCACAGATTTTTATCGTACGTAAAATATGATCTTATACATTTTTTATGATTGTCTATAAATATGCACGTATCCATTATTTCTTATGAAAAAAAGCTGTACCAAAGTCTTCAGCCATAGCTGATGAAATTATGTATGTATACATTTTTTGCACACTTTATGCACATTGTTGTGCAGTTAATTTTGAAGATTTCTTACAGATTTTCTGCATATTTTGTGTTTATTACCGTGCAGCCAGTTGTGCAGGCTTGATACATAATTTTTAACACTTCTGAAACAGAGTTTTGAAAAATGAGTGCTCATATAGGTGTTACATGGATGGTAGCACCAAAATTCAAGTTTAACGAATAAGAAAGCCTCAATGTTAATCCCATTATCAGCGCTATCATTTGGATGTTAAACCCATAAACCCTTACGAAAATAATGTGCAGAGATCTGTGCAGAGATCTGTGAATAAATCTCTGCAGACATCCATGCACCGATCTCTGCACATTATTTTCGTAAGGATTGATTTTTATCTCAGGTTTTTCAATAAAGGTAAGCTTTGGTCAGGAACTAATCAGGGTCCCTGGTCGACTTCAACAAACACGAATGCATTTAGATACTCCTGGTGTAACAATGTCTCCGGTGCGCAATTTTGTTCGTGAACGTTTTGTAGTTTGTTTATGTTTTCTCACACTTTCTTAAACAACTATGAAGTAGACTCATTATTGCAGCTTTAACTCCGATTTACATATTGTAGATTATTTTTACCACTGCAGGGGTTATGTGTAGTGCGTATAACCTTATTGGGTAG
Source organism: Trichomalopsis sarcophagae (assembly GCA_024372645.1). NCBI lineage: Eukaryota > Metazoa > Arthropoda > Insecta > Hymenoptera > Pteromalidae > Trichomalopsis > Trichomalopsis sarcophagae. Next base: position 99,878 of record QLSS01000385.1, read on the forward strand.
CTATATTATACATGATGCTGATACATGCAGCAGAACACGAGCGACTAGCGTACACAATAATCGTATCAAATGCATAAAAGAGGAATAATATTAATGATTTTAACTCTGGTAGAAACACTTAGCATCATTTGGTGAACGATTGGCCAAATTCGTAGTGAAAAAAGACACGCAACGGTTATTTTTTTACTATTGAGTATACATATATTGTATATAAATATTTTCCTCGTAAACATGTTATAATGTAGATGCTTTCACTAATTACCATAGAGTTAGACCTGTAACGTTCATGCTTTCCCCAGGGTTTTCAATCGGACTCAGGATTCGGTTAAGGAAAAGGTTTAGTAAAGATTCTGTTTATATGATATAATAATAACAAATATATATTCAGTGTCAAAATTAACAATGTGGGTGATTGGTTAGGAAGGTTAGGAAGATTTTGCCTATACGGTAGGTATATATAACGATATTTTGAGGTTATCCTCGGCTTGCAGAGGCGTGTGCGCACAACTCTGCGGATCCTCGTTGCAGGCCTCGTTCCTCCGTTTGCCCTGTGTGCGCACACTGACAAAAGGAGCCGTCGGCGTAAAGGTTGTTTCAGAAGTTAGAGGTTAACCTCAAATTCACCGAGACGTGAGCGCATGACTCGGTGAACCGTCGGTGAGCGTTTCGTTACTTCCTCAACCCTGTGTGAGCACAGTGTCAGAAGGAGCAATGATACGTCAGGATGTATGATGCGAGACTCGTTGTTGTTCGGGTTTTTCTAATTATCTCGTGTGCTCAAGACGATAATACGGAGGATAGGATTTCGGTATTGCTAACTGACCGTCAAGTGTGCTCACGAGACGGTTTCCGATTTCGTCGTCCGTGGTCTAGCTCAGGCTCTTCTAGCAGTATCGTGTGCTCACATCGTGACTCGCCTTTCGATTGTTGAGCGCGCGCGCTCAAAAATTTGTTGAAAATGTCGAACCTTTGTATGGTATAACATATCTAAAATTCAATGTACATCTATTATTACACATACCTCGATTTGTAAAAAACTACGGAAACTTATGGGCTTGGTCTGCCTTTCCGTTTGAAAATTTCAATGGAGTTATTAAGGAAGTATTCCACGGAACACAGTACATTCCACAACAACTCTCATGTGTTTGATAATGAAAACTTCAGTGCAAAAACACTTAAGTTATTTTTAAAATTGATGAACGAGTGCACCGTAAAAAACTGTATAGAATATACTGATGATTTAAAAATATTTGGAAAACCAAAAAGTGTAAATTTATCGATGGTTCAGAAAGTTATTATCGAACAATTGTTACAACAAAGGGTAGAGGAACGATGTGATAAGTATTACAGGTTTATATATAAAAATGTACTTTTTCATTCTTGTGAATATAGAAGATTAAGAAAAAGAAATAACTCATGCATTTTGACAAATGATGGCTCAATAATAACTATATCCAGTTTGATAAAAGTTAAGCTTGTAACTTCTACACCAACTGATACTGACAGTATGTGCATAATCGTGGGCAAAAAAATGAATATTTTAAATGAAAATTAACTCAATATATGAATTATAACTCAAGTATGCTCTCCTTTGTAGTAGCTCCTAACCTTACTTGCTGTGAGGTATCTTCGATAAAGTCAAAATGCGTTGTTGTCCCATACGATATTGGGAAACTATGTATTACACCTATTGTTAACCAATTAGAAACTGATTAATATGTTACTATTTTTATAAATTCGTTTAAAATGATTTATCATTTACAAAAAACTAAGTTTGCAACTTCAGCTGCAGTCATGACTACGACTTTGCTGCATGCTTTCTGCAGACTTTCTATCAGATTTTTCATCCCTCTTAAAAAACCTCAGAAGAGAATCAGATGAGTATTAGATGCGATTTTGGCATGACTTTTAGATCACAGTCAAGTAAGTTTCATTTGATTCTCATCTGATTCTAATTATTCTTATCTAATTCTCATCTCATTCTTATTTGATTCCCGTCTGACCAAAGTCAAATGTTATTTTTTCAAATTTTAATTTAGATTTGACTCTTACTAACCTTACAAATTATCACAAATTCCTTACAAATCTAAATCAGAATTTGACAAAATAACATTTGACTTTGGTCAGATGAGAATAAAATAAGAATCAAATGAGAATCAGATAAGAATCACATGAGAATCAGATGGGAATATGAGAATTAGATGAGAATATGAGAATCAAATGTGACTCACTTCACTTTTATCTGAAAATCATGCCAAAATCACATCTGATTCTCATCTAAGATTTTTCAATAGGGATTATAAAAGATACTTATGATAAACAAGCGAGTAGTTATACTTTAAGAGAACGACACAATTGTAAATAAATTATAAATATGAATTGTTTTTGTAATGAATTAACGATTGACAATACTTTAAGAGTAACAGTTTCCACTATTGTAAATAAATTATAAATATTAATTCTTACGCTTATACTTTGTATTAATTTAAAAACATGCTAAAAAAATATATTTTGGTTTACAAACAAATTTTAAGTGTTTTATTTATTTGAACGATTTTTGTATTCAACATTAAAATAAACAATAATTTAATTTATGAAATATAAATTTAAATGGAAATGAACAAAATAATGCGTGATACAATGCAATCCTTTTTATTTTGTTATAACTCTGTGCATGTCTGCTAACAAATATATTTGCTAATTACAACGTCAAAAACATTTCTGCAAAATATACTTTCGTGCAGGATGCTGAGCACATCTACTTGATAATATGCAGCTTCAGAATTTCCGCGAATTTCTAATTTGTTACCATTCAGAACAGAATTTACATAGTTATGCCTGCTGTCTTGCTAGTCATGGTGCAGACGAACCAGCATAATTACATGCATGTGTGACTGCATGTTGATATGCAGGTGAACATACAGGATTGCATGCATGATGGCATGCACTTGAACATGCTGGTTCACCTGCAGGTAATTTTCGTAAGGGTGAGCAATTGTACGAGAAACAAGAGGCACAATATACAGAGTTACACTTAATCCATGATACTATAAAAATTCACACTCATTCAATTCGATCCAAACTCGATCGCTTCTCAAACGTCACTGAGAGTATGACGTTCAGCTTTTTTACTCATCTATAGAGAGGCGCTGCTGTTGCTTCTTTCCCCCCTCCCTCTTCTCCACCTTCTCCTCTTACTTTTCCATCGCTTTAACGGTATTATGCATTAAAATCCGTTATTATTTGTCTACTTGAATCTATTTCCAAGACATTGTCGTATTATGCGTAAATTATACAATTGATTGTAGATTCAAGTGCTCTTTCAAATTTTACCTCTACACGAACACTGCCGTGTTTAATTAAATTTCAATAAGAAACTGAATTTGCTGATAAATCAGGCGTTAGATCAAAAGCAAATAATGTATACCCTTCATCGTAGTCCGATCGTGAGATAATTAATGCTTCGTTTAGAAAATGAATTCCAGTCCCGGAATATAGTGTATGAAACGAGTCGATAAATAATTGGCTTTCACCCAAAAATCGAGGCTGCAATGGCTTGCTGGGAATCTGGACACAATCCACATAAAGAGAAATATAGTTTATATTAAAATGTTGGAAATTAAATGGATTAAACTTTCTGTTTTCATTGAATGCCTTGTTATCCACAAATCCAATGATTATTATTTTGGGTATTTGACCGAGAATAACGCTGTCCAGTGTATCGCCAACAATACCGCTATGCATTGTAAATGCCTTCACCTCCACACGATTGATTGGGTATTTAGCAGTGGCTTTTTTTGTACTTGCATTAGCATGAGCTAGTATAACACCTGACTTACTTTAACTCGACGCACAATCAGTGAAGCTTCCTTAATACGTATAGTAAATTTATCGTCATCTGTAAAATCCATCAAACAAAAAACATCCTTATTCCTAACCAATCGTAATCGCAGTTCAATACCAACAGAAACTTATTTTGATTAAAAACATCGTAATGCAAATGACCGAGTAAATCGACAGTTTTACCATTCTGGGTAAAATACTGACGGTTACACTGACCAATATTTGCATTTACATCAGTACGCTTGATATTGGGAGGCGATGCCCATTTTCCAGTCCACTCGTGAGATGTGATTCCATACTGCTCTTTGAATAATTTAACAGTGTTTCGATGTAAGCTCGATAAGGATAAGCATTGTTTGGTGGTGAAACCAATTTTTGATTAAAAAAAACATCTATTTGGTTAAATAGCGAATGTAACGTGTTACCTTCGGATACTCTGTAGCTTTAGCTGCTTCTGTTATTTCAACATTTGGCTCTATCTGCATACGAATGCTTAGCATTGTGTGTGCAAGATCGAGATGATCACTACCAGCTGGAACGACGAATTCCAACGGTCCATCGTCTGTTAGCGAAGAAACTGGTTTATAATGTATAAATTGAAAGCTTTCCACCGAAGTCTGTGTAGGTGGTAATTTTGAGTGTAGAAAAGCCATATTAAATAATGTCTATGTAGATCCAAAAATATCGCTCAAACAGCGTTGTTTTCTCTTCTTCCTTGGCTTATTCTTGCCAGCTTTCTTTTTCGTAGATTTGCGAACACTGACACGGCTCTTCTTCTTTTTCTTCTTTACACGGCCACTTTTACTGCTGATGCGTACAGCTGAACTGTTCTTGGACGATTGACGCTTCCGCTTTTTAGCGCGTATCTTATATCCTGATCCCTTCATCATCATAGCGGCAATTTTATCAGTGGCTTTATGCTTAAGATTTTTACCGGACTCGCGCATGCGCATATTTACAGCTTGTTTAAAATTGATTCCGTGATTCCTCACATCATCTAGTACATCCATTCCTGCTGTGATAGCTTCTTTTCCAACGGCTTTAGCACCACTCGTAATGTAAGGTAAAACTCTTCGAAATAATCCACTCAAAAAGCTGCCGATTCCACCATGACCTCGCTGATAAGTTGAACCTGCAAACACTCGACGTACTCCTCCTCCTCCTCCTCCTCCACCAACACCACCACCACCGATTTGATCGGTATAGTATTCTGCGTAGTAAGCCATTTTTTTCTCAGACAATGCGCTTGAAATGTAGTGTTACGGTCAACGCTCCATACTCGAATGGTATATGATTCCCATTTTCATCTCTTATATTTATTATTACATTCTGAAATGTGTTATTTAACAAAGGTAGATAAATTTCAGGTGCAAATTGTTTGACCACTCTCGCACCAAATTTATATTTTGAATTATCGAGTGTTACTATGCGCAAAAGGGATGCTTGAACGTCACCGACTGTGTACGGAATACAAATATCTGAGTAAACGAAAAATTGATCAGCTATTGCTCTTGACAAACAACCAGGTCTGTTTCCTACCAATGTTGCATTTTTTTTCGACTGTACAGATGGAATCATGGGTATAAAATTCCTGATTTCTATATTTCTCAAAGCCAAATATACGTTTGACCTTTTCGCTCAAGCTGAAAAAATGAGTTTCCTTACATTCACACTTTTTATGTAAATTGTAATAACCACTTTTTTTCTCTGCCTGTTCAATACGTAAGTGAGATTCAGGTATATTGTTTATAGCTTCTGTGAGATTTTTGAGATTCTCGTAAACACCTGGTGGAAATGTGGCATCGTTGTGTTTGTCGTTTGTCCAATCCGGTAAATATTCAGATATGTCTCTCTTTCTTGCAACTGCTATTCTACGTGCGTTAACAAACTTTATATTACATTCGTGTTTCTAAATGTGCATCATCGTGCATGGTATGCTGTTTTCTGTGAGAGCACTTACCATGCAGACGTACTTCGTGCGATAAGTGTGTGGTAAAGCATGATGTTGTATTTTCAGAAAAATATTTCATACTACTGTTACTCGGTAATATCAAATAAAATTCGTCCTCAGTCATGTTTAAAGTGTAACGATTTCTCTTGCTTTAATCCACGAATTAAATTTATCAGGATAGCCAAGCCACTTTACAAAAACTTGTTTTTTAACACCACGTCCCCTACTCTTGATCACACGTTGCACTTTGAATTCCTTATTTTGTGACAAACGATCATCGCCAACTCAAGCTAGTTCTTCGGGATAAAAAAATCCGTCGATTATTTCACCTTCTAAATCAGTCAATTCATAGGTGAAGAGATTTTGACGACGTGAGACACGGGTAATCTTAAGATAAGATCTCTTCACTGTAATTCTTCACGTAACCTTTATCGAAGGTGCCTTTCAATTGACTGATGCGAACATGGTCACCCACCTGTATATATGTGCTCTAGACTTTTTTCTCGGACTAAGAGCTCTTTTTTCTAAATTTTTTCTTGCCACAACTGCATTACGAATATTTACAACTGCCGGAACCATTTTAGTACCACTATATATAGTGTGATTATACGCGTAAATGATATTTTCAATAACATCGATATACCTATGAGTATTATTGTGAGTAAAATATCTGAACATATGTTCTTTGAGTGTACGATTTAGACGCTCGACAACGGCTGCTTTAAGATCGGGATTACGTGCCACTCGAAAATTAATCTTGTGTTGTTTTAAATAATTTTGAAAATCTGATACGACAAACTCTTTGCCTCGATCAGTTTGTATAAGAATTGGGCGTCGCCCATCGGCTCTTTTTAAGATTTTATCGAAAGCAGCTACACCCTAGTACAACACTTTTTGTACTTTTGTCACGTAAAGGCTCGACCCAAGCATATGTACTGAGAACATCTATAACTACAGTAAATACGCAAAATTATCGTTATACGTTTTGAGAGATTGCATGTCACACAAATCCATTTCCCAACAATCATCCACATTAGTGACATTGTACATCAATCTAGGAAATTTTCGTCTAATAGTGTGTATGCATCTTGATTACTTAACCACTCATTAACTTCGCTTTTCTTCTTCTTATTTTTACCATTGATTCGTAACAGATTACGTGCACCAGCGTATCCAGTCTCGTGTCTAGTGTCAAAATATTAATTTTCATAAAACATGTTAAATTTTATAAGTCAACCATTTGTCGTCTGCTTTTCGCGGTATGGATTTTTTCTCATTCAAACGTGCACTATAACGTTGTGCGGCCGCGAGTCTAGTACCTTGTTCCAAAGTCTGAACGATCTCGGAATTATTTCTCTTGGTTGAAGGAATTTTGTTTAATGCACGTTTCAAACTTTCACTAATTTTTATCACCTCTGGATTACTTATTAATTTGGATGGTGTGTCAGTTGTTGCTATAAAATTAGCTAATTGAAAACTTCCTACAGGTTCTTCAACAGGTCTACTCCGTACCACGTCTTCTAGTAAATCTATAATATTTGAGTGTGGTATAGCTTTATCATCAATGCTAACTGTACCTGAATTATCCCATTTAATACGATGCGATGCTGATTTCCAATGTTGAAGCAATGTGAAGAAAACGTGCTTTTCTCACATAACCCTTGGAAATGCTTGCAAGTATCGCTTCATTGAGTAATGGAGTCGATATATCTTCATTTTCATGCTCTACATCAAGTATATTTGCATCTGATAAAAGTTCCTGACGTTTCAAATTTTTAAAATGAAGGTATCTTCTTAAAATTTGTAAATATTTTTGGCATTTTTCACGTTCATCGATGATACTTTTTGAAAAAAGTATATCGTGCTCAGAATCGAGACGACTTAAATTATCACCCTTTGTCTGTATCATTGGCTCTAAAGCATTACTCGACTCTTCTACTATATGTTGTTGTTGTTGATGCTGTTGCTTCGCTACTCTCTCATATGTTTCCTCTGTTACAATGACCCTTTTACGAGCGTGCTCCATATTTTAATTTCCAGAGACTCCAAATATTTTTGACACAAGTGCACCTATAATTGGTGCAAGTAACATTGGTAAAAAAGCACCACCGTTTTGAATAAGGACGCGTTTCTTTTTTTCCACTCTTTTTCACTGTTATTACTACTAGATTTATTTAATAATTTTCTCAAAACACTTTTATGTTTTTTTAACTTTGACTTGTCAGAGTTTTTTATTTTAACGACTCCGAGCAATACATTTAACACGCACTCGCATATGCTTTTAATGAGTTTTTTATCAGCTACACGTAACAGTGCTAAGCGCTGTTGACTATCTGCATGACAAAGAACATTCAATACTGCAACACACTTTTTTGTAAAATGCTTTGGTAGGCATCCACACCTTGTATCTTCTTCTTCTTCTTCAGCAGTAGCAGCAGTACCATCACCACCTCCACGCTGTCTTCTACGTCATCTACGACTATCGGTTCTCATAAACGCTCCTCTCCCTGCCGTTGTTTCAATCAGACTGAAGCTTTAATCATAGAATCCTCTACTTTTATCGGAATTTCTTATTCTTCTTCTTCGATGCATATGCGTAACTCAATTTATCATCGTGAAAAACAGAGGTACGGAAACGAAATTCATCCTCGGTCGACTGTTTCAAATCCAACAAATGGTAGCCATGAGCAGTTGACGTACTATCGAAATACGCTTCTTGTAAAATTTTTGGGTCTTCGGGATATACTTGACGTGCTAGATATTGTATTTGCGAACGATCACGTGGATTTTTAAAAATAACGAGGTAATTTGCATTTAATGCTCATTAAGCTACAAAGCTTAATGTACAAATATTATATTATAATATAAATATAAATAAAGTATAATACAAATACAAATATTACAAAGCTCCTTTGTGAAAAAGATTTTGTGTAATAAAAATTACACTTAAATTCTTGTGATGACTTCTCTTTGTAAATAAATCGAGAATAATGTTATTCGAAGATTCTCTCATTAAGTCATCGATCATTAATAATTTTTTCATTTCATTGTCTTGAGAATAATCTGAAGGCTGAGATAATCCCTCGTGAAATTCAACAATTTTTTTTCTAATCACCCTATTAATACTTATGCCTCCTAGAACAAAGTCTGTCTCATACGTAGACTGCCACTCGGCATAATAGAGTAATATCCGATCAAAAGTTACACTGCACATGAGTGGAAGATGTCGAAGAAACCTTTTGACAAAAACTGTTTTACCACAACCCGTGGGTCCGCTAACGATACACGTAAACGGATGTTTGAATCGCATATCCATTTCGCCAAGTACTCACACACACACACGCGCTCACACATGCACACGAGAGATTTACCTTAAAATAAGCTTATGGCACGCGGACGGTCGGCGGCGGCGGCGCGGCGCGGCGCATCACACGTAAAAATAAGCCAATTTTACGTGTGCTGAATCACAAGCTGTTATTTCCGCTATTCAAGCTGATAATCGCGAGCAATAAGCTAAATAACACTTCGAGTAAGCTGAATCGTGCGTTAAAATAAGCTAAATCTCCATTAGAAGCGTTCTCTTCGATGACAGGAGCTATACTGATGGTATAAATATATGTGAGGAATCTTATTAATGAGAAATAAGTAAATTATATAAAAATATTTGTGTTTATTTATTTACAATACAACAATACAAAAGTTAATTGAATTGTCAGCGAGGCGGAGATTCCCGCTATTTGTTTTTTCGTGTGTTCGACGAGGAAATTTGAGAGGGGAAAGCCTCGCGGCATAAAACCCCTCTCGATGAAATATACAAGCTGCGGATCACAAAGAAATATGTGTTTCGTGTGCGTGTGTGTATGTGTGTGTAATCGGGTATCGTGCTAGCGATTTCGAGTCGTGTGCAACAAACCTGTGGCCTCAAGGTGCAGAAAGTCGATCGATTCGCGCGCGAATGCGATGTTCAACCCGAACGCGATCCGAACACGTTTTCCCTTCACCAAGCGTAGGATAGAAAGAGACAGAGTAGGACACACTAAAGATAGAGAGATAGAGCACTATACCCACTACTAAACGGCGCGTTTATTATCATTAATTATTATTATTATTATTATTATATCCAAATGGTAGGGACTCTCGTATCCTAAGGTATCGTCGTTTTAATACAACACAACATGTCATTGACTCATCACGTGTTACAACCTCGTGTGTTTTAGTTCTTCTAATAGCTTTGAATTTCAATCTTATTTTACTACATTCACCGTTAATTTTTTCAGATTCATGATTTTCGTTGAGAAAGGCATCGTTAATCAGATTCTTAATGCTTTCAAAATTAATTTTTACACAGTTTGAGTGTACAAGTTTAGTGTGATACCTTTTACTTTACAACATTCAATTTTATCATTTTTATTGAGCGTTACAGCTGTGTAAGCGTAAATCTTTGGTCCACCCGAAACGAAATTATCTATATACGTATTCTCACCGTAGCCGCAAAGTTCATCTGTCATGTCACCTAATTTAGAACCGATAAAAGGTTGATACTCATCCGGAGTATCATCATGCGAAATAAATATACAGGAATCTGTGTTCATACAGTTTTAAACGTGCTTGAGCTGTGGTGTAAGCTGCAATTACGACACTAGTATGCGATGCCGGTGTTACAGCTTCGTCTCTGTATTGCCAATTTACGTATAGTATCTCGTCGTTTATTGGAAGTAAATCGTTAACCTCTCTCTCCGGACCAGTAAGAAGTTTTAAAAGAGATTCACGTGATTTTACTACTTCAGTTTGCTTCAAATTACTTCGTTGTCCAAACTTTCCCCAAAACGAGTTTAAGCATAGTTTAGCAACTGCGCGTAAACCTGCATTTTTTTCTATGTTGTTTTTATCTAAAATTATACCCTCATCAAGTTTGTACTGCTCTATATATTGTGATTTTGTTGTTTCATCAGTGCACCACGAAGGCCAGCCGCTAGCCTCTTGTATAATTTTTAAAAATGTATTTACATATTCAGCAAAAAGACCACCGGTACCATTAACTTGATTATATCTTGTTACCTCATAGTGCCAAACTATGTAAATTTTTGTAACACTATAGCCGAGTTCTACGGCTTTACGCAACTCATCGACAACCTAAGTATCCGTGAATTCTCGCATTTTTGGGTCCTCGTGATCGCAATCCGTCTGTTGCATTTCTTCACAACAGTACGACAGAGAGCAAAAAGAAGCCGCCCGTGCATTTTAATTGGTAATAGCGGAATGTGTAAATTACGTGGTGGTAAAATGCTACATTTAACTAACCCCTCGATATCATTTAGGTTGTTATTTTCCCCATGTGTTAATTCATCGCACTCTCTATCGATTAAAATTCGCGGATGTCCTACAGGAAACTTTCCTCTCTTGCATACGTACGATAAAGAGAGCATATATCGGTATATTGAATTTTTTCATTATTACCGATTGTATACTCAGTAACTATATTCTCAGTTCCTCCTCCAAAAAAAGCATCGCGAGGATTCAACGTTACACGACTCATGATGCGTTACATAATCGTTGATTTCAAGATTTTCGGATTTTATTTGATCAAAAGTACATTCCCACATCTCCCGAACCTCGTATCCTAAAGATTTTATTTTTTCTATTTTTCGACAAGTATTTTCGTAAGCTTCATCCATAGTTTTTCCGTAAGCCATTGTTTTATCCCTTTTTCTATCGAAACAAATTGGGAAACCGTGCGTGTAACACCCTTGGTATTAAAAGACAACACCTTTATTATTATCATCATTCGCGTTTTCAGGCGGCAAAAATCCATCCACACGAAATCCTTCAGGTAACATAAATTCACGCGCTCTCCCGGTGTAATGGAATTCACAATTCCATTACGCACATAAACGCGATGTAATGAAACATAGAAAAGTTACAGGCGTAAGGGAATCCTAAATTCCACTACGCGCACAAAAACAGAATCTTATATTAAATTAAAGTTGATCACCTAAAATTTCTCCGTTCCT
>QLSS01000386.1:5678-54086 GCA_024372645.1 Trichomalopsis sarcophagae
ATAGGTATACTTCTCAATCAACAGCATCCCGAATATTGAGAGCGAGAAGATATCATCCATATTACATAACATTAACACAACAGTTAACTCCAAATGATATGATTTTGCGGGTACGTTTTTGTCGATGGGCAATACGAATGATTCAACAAGATCAAGACTTTTTCAGGCACGTTCTTTTTCAGATGAATCAACATTCAGAAACACTGGAGAAATGAATAGACATAATTGTCATTATTGGTCAGATGAAAATTCTCATTGGTTCAGGCCCATAGACAATCAACACCGCTGGAGTGTTATGGTCTGGTATGGAATCATCAATGGCTATTTGATTGGTCCTTATTTTTTTGAAGAGAACATGAATGGGATAAACTTTTTGAGATTACTTCGAGACATTTTACCTGAATTACTAGAAAATGTAGACCTAGCAACAAGGCTAAAAATGTGGATCCAATTAGATGAAGCACCATCACATTATGCACGCATTGTTCGTGATTATTTAAACACCCGCTACAATGGCAGGTGGATTGGGCGAGGTGGCCCAGTTGCCTGGCCCCCTCGTTCACCTGATTTAACCCCTCCCGATTTTTACTTATGGGGATATCTTAAGAATGTTGTTTATGCTCAACAGCCAACAACGCGAGATAATATGATCGAACGCATTCGTACAGCTTGTGCAGCAATCCCTCGAGATGTTCTACTTAGAACCATAAGACAATTCAGAGCTCGACTTGATCTTTGCATCCAACAAAACGGCGGTAATTTTAAACAATTAATCAATGGTTAACTCCAATTAACATTCTATAAAAATACCAAAAAAAATAACGAAAAGGGAACAAATAAACACATAAAAGCAAATTAAAAAATACATAAAACAAATAAAAAATACAAAAAAACACATAAAAACAAATTAAAAATACAAAAAAAAATATAACAAAAAACACCCTGTATAAGAAGGGTTATGTCTGACTACCTGAAAGAAAGAACCCTTTTGTATGACACATAGAGCAGCAGGAAAACCTATCAAGTAACCGGAGGGGTCCCACAAGGGTCAGTGCTTGGCCTATTATTGTGGAACATCATGTACGATGGAGTACTCAGGCTAGAGCTACCTGAAGGGGCAACGGTTGTAGGGTTTGCAAATAACATTGCAGTAGTGATAGTAGCAAAGCAATAGGAAGAGGTAAAAAAAATCGCTAACGAGGCAGTAGGTATAATCAACGATTGGCTAAAGTAGACTGGACTTAAGTTGCTAGCCATAAAACGGAGGCTATCCTTATATCTAGTAGGAAGAAAATAGAAACAATAACGCTGTCAGTAGGCGGACACGAAATAGACTCTCAGCTGACCATTAAGTACCTGGGAATCACCATCGACATCAGACTAACGTTCAAGCAGCATTTTGAGAGGGCGAGCAATAAGACAGCAAAAGTCGGTGCTGCACTATCGCGACTAATGCCAAATGTACGTGATCCAACGCAGGGTTGAAGGTTAGTCCTAGCCAGTGTAACTACACCTATTATGTTATACGGTGCCCTAATATGAGCGGATGCTATGTTGGTGAAGTCCTATGTACAAAAGCTGTCAACAGTTCATAGGAGAAGTGCATCGCGGGCCGCTTTTGCCCACTGAACAGAATCAGAAGATGCAGTGTGCCTTATTTCAAGTATGCCGCCTATTGACCTTCTAGGAACAAAACCAAAGAATATATACAAAGAAAGCCGGCGTGGTGACATTACTAAAAAGAAAGGAACAAACCCTAGCTGAGTGTCAAAGACGATGGAACTCCAGTGGAAAGAGGCGATGGACGCACCGCCTCATACAACGTAATGTTGGTTGGACCAATAGACGACACGGGAAAGAAAATTACTATCTTACGCAGTTTCTGAGCGAAAATGGGTGCTTTCGAGCCTACCTACACCGCTTCAAGATAGTGGATAATCCGAATTTCCCAGTATGCTTGGAAGCAAACGAAGCAGAACTAGAAGGAGATCTGGGGTGCCGCAAGAAAAAAGTCAATGGCTGAATAGCAAGCAATATGGAACGCTAGTGGCAAGGGGCGATGGACTGATTGCCTAATACAATGATAGAATACTGGATTGGAAGAAGAAGTGGGTGATTAAACTACAACCTCACGCAAATTTTTGACCGAGCACAGATGTTTCCAGGCTTGTCTGCACCGGTTTAAACTAGACGGCTGTTAGAACTGTCCAATATGTTTGGATTCAACAAAGGGTGTTAAGCAAGTCTTTTGTGAGTGCTCACGATATCATCAGGAGCTAGAAGAACTTGAAAGTTAACTTCAGATCAGATTAACTCGTGAATCGATTGTGACGGTCATGCTGACTTCAGGGGATGGATGGTGCGCAGTCAGCAACTATGCAGCTGAGATTCTCAAGAAAGTCTTGAAGCTTACTGGTCTTTGCTCCTTTGGAGTGTCTAAATTCCAGTATCACGTCTTCTGCTGCCTTCTTGTGTATTTTGTTAAAGCTATTTCCAAGTGCCTTCAGTTTGGAGTTTGCTATTATCTTTCTAAGAAAGTCAGCATATGTGTTTTCCGCTGCGGCTTCTATGACCAACGCATCTGGGCATGTAGGTCTTTCCTGTTGCTTCCTTACTTTATAAGAGCCTTTTGGACACCCTGCTTTAGTGCTTTCATTTTTAATTTTTTCAACTTGTTTTTTTCTTTTTTTTTTCTTGTGGTTACCTCCTGCTACAGCATTTTTATTTCTTTTGTAAGCTCCTGCATCAAGGATTTACTCTTTTTGTGACTCTTTGGTTGCCTCTATAGTTGATCTTTTGGCGTTATACCCGACTTAACTAACGTCAATATTATCGGCGGTTTAGCTGGGATTAATGTTACTACTGTCTGTATCGCTTACAAGGAAGGGACCCCAGGTGTACCTCACCGATTTTGATCATTTTGTGATATGTTGTAGTACTCGAGAAAATATTAGACACGTGTTTTTTCTTACGTGCTAACTCGTCGATTTAAGGGGTGAAAATCACCCTTGAAGTTTACGCCCAAAAACAGGGTTTTTCTAATATCTCAAAAACTATTTGGAGTTTTTAAATAAAACCAACGCTAAATTCTTTATTATAAAAAGAGGCTACTGTAGGCACAACTTCATATATCACATTGAAATTTGAAAACACATATAATGATATGTTATTGAAATACATTTTGAATTAAGTAAGTATATCTACGTATTCAATAATATTTATTAATAGTACTTGCTATATATCATATGCTGATGATTGCATATGCTATTGACCTGTTGATAATAGTTATCTGTGATAAATTTATCCGTGAGTCTTCGTGATAAATTTATTTTTATTTGTAATTCTGCAACTTGTGAAAGCATTGAAATCGGCATTTTTAATTACTTTGGTCAGTTCTACTTTATGTTTCTTTGAGTTTAAAAGTGTACTTCAACGTGTTAAATATAACAGTATAAAATAACAAGAACAGTTTTTCATTTTACAGTGTTAAATTTTTAGAGTGGAATAAAATGTTTGTAAATCCCATGAACGTGTTAAACTTGCTTTTAATAACATTTCAAGCACTTAATCTGAAAGACACTCCAATAACACAGCGAGAAAGAGATTTAAAAGAGCATGTTGAACAAATTTTATTAAACTCTATGCATGAATTTAATGAATTTGAAGTTTTTGAGGATGAAACTCGATTTTGCAGAACCTTATAAAGATATTCAAATGCAGGTTGTAGAAGATGATGAAAGAGATAGTATTACAGATGAAAGTTTTCAGCATAGCACATCAGATGTTGAAGAATTAGATCATGATTATAAAGCAAGAGCAGTAGAGTTTTAGAGAAGTGGTGTTAATAAAATTTTAAATTTAAAAACCGTACAAAATAGATTTCAAAAGATAACATCAATAACACAATTAAAACGTTGGGCAAAAACTTTAAATAAAGGTGGAACTTATAGAGAAAAAATAGCTATAATTTATTCCTTTGTGTTAGAAAATTTGAAAGCTGCTGTTGATGCTGGATATATTATCCATGATATAGATTTACAGAAATGGGCCCTGTAAGCACAAAAGGATATTGGTCATAAAGATTTTCGTTTCAAAGCATCAAAACATTGGGTAAAAAATTTTAAGAGAGCCCATAGAATTGTTGGAAGAAAAATTAATAAATTTATTACTAAAAAAACAATAGAAGGAGCAGATTATTTACAAATAAAGCTGATGAATTTGTTATTGAAGTGAAAAATCTTATTAAAGAAAAAGGAATAGAAAATGTTTATAATTCAGATCAAAGTGGATTTCAATTAGAAGTCCATTCTGGCCGTACATTAGCAATCGAAGGGGAAAGTCAAGTAGAATGCTTGGTGCAATCTGTAGCGACTACGACTCATAGTTATACAATACAACCAACAATATCTGGTGATGGTAGACTTCTTTCCACTCTTTTTATCGTTATTAAAGAAAAAACTGGTGAATTTGGGCCAGTTGTATCACAAGAGTTGTTCAGACCAGCTAACATTTATGCAATGGCTTCTAAATCAGGAAAATTAACTTCAGGTATTATTTCATATTAGGCGTATTCGAATAATTATGATACTATTTTGGATTCAGAAGGCATCCTGTAGTATTATTAGTGATAATTTTTTTGTTTTAATTTGTTTTCTATTAAAAATTACTAAAATTTGAAATTCGTCTGATTTTAGATCATTTTAAAACATGGCTCAAAGAAGTATATTTTCCGACTGTTGGTTTATCAAGTGTACTTTTGGTAGACTCATGGACTGGGCACTTTCCTTCAGCCGTAGAAGAAATAAAACCTACTAATAAAGAAATAATTTTCAAAATAATTCCAAAAGGAACTACAGGCAAAATACAACCGCTAGATGTTTTTGGATTTAGGGTTTGGAAAAATTATGTAAGATACTTTTCGGACAGCGTGATATTGATGAATTAAGAATTGAATCTTCATTTAAGAAACAATATCATTAAACTTAAATCTTTAGTGCACGATCAACTATCTTCTCCGAGATACATAAATTTGTTTAAATATTCATGGTATAAAAGTGGTTACACGGATGTTCATTCTGAAAATTTTGAAAATCCAGTAAATTTCGCTTTTAGATCACAATCTAATATACTTTGTGAAATTGCAGGGTGCTCTAATGTCGCAATGGTTCGATGTTCATGGTGTAAAAAATCTTTATGTTTGAAACACTTTTTTGATGATTATCATTATTGTTCTACTTATGATCCTTGATAACAATTAAGAAAATTATGTAATTTTTAATTACCGATGTATTACACATAATTTGCATGGTCTAAATAATTGTAATATTATAAGTTTGTAGAATGTATTTGA
This sequence comes from Trichomalopsis sarcophagae, assembly GCA_024372645.1. Lineage (NCBI taxonomy): Eukaryota > Metazoa > Arthropoda > Insecta > Hymenoptera > Pteromalidae > Trichomalopsis > Trichomalopsis sarcophagae. The sequence continues at coordinate 11,029 of QLSS01000386.1, forward strand.
AATAAAATTTATTACACAAGAGTTCAAAATTTTAATTTATTTCAAACCTGCAATAGTTCATTGTAAAATGAAATGATTTTCATCGATATTCAATGTTGTTTTATTAAAAATTAAAAAATATACAATAAATGTGTAAATCTACAAATAAATTAAAAAAATTGGCAGGGTCAGTTTCATACACATAAGCATTATACACGATTTAATATAACACAAACGTTTATGAAGTTTTTATTCTGCGCAATCTGTTTTTGATTGAACACACGTGGAAAATATAAATATTTAGATATTGTACTACACGTATAAATTTACACGATAAAGAAATCAATATTTAATATACCTCCAAATTGTACACAATGTATTGTGCACTGAAATTTTTTATAAAATAATTAGGAGTGGTTGGTATTTAATACACTTTATTATACACAATTAAATTATACACAACTTTATTCTTGTTTGGTGATGATTTATTTTACACTAACATAAAAATATTTTACACGACCGAATATATATGCAAAATAACATTTTTCTACACCTATGTTTATACATATTAGAATAAGTTTTAAATAAATACAAAAGTTTTACACATTTTACTGTCCACAATGGTACAAATTAATTAAGCATACTACACTATGCCAGTCGATGTGTTGTCAATATTTTTAATTCTACATCCATGGAAAAATTTTATTATTTTTAATTCGTAATTTTGTACACAACGCATAATACACGCCACGATCAGGCAACACCTAGGGAGAAAAAATCTTATGCAATTGACATCTGCAGAACTTTTCCCAAACCCTACAGGACTACCGCAACAAAAAAACGCTCTTGATTTAGTGGACGTTGTTAACCCACTAACTGAACTAGATAGTTTTAAAAGAGATCGCCAAGTTTTTTTTTTTTTTTTTTTTTGAGGCGCGTGCTGATGAGAGTTATAATTTTTTTAAGTATTCTATGAAGTAGGATACTTTTTATACCAAAGTGTGTTCTAACTTGAGTGTGTGTAGTTTGTGATTCGAATTAAAGACAAACTACCACGAAGGCAAGTGGGTGTTAGCGAAATGGAGACGAGTACTTAAAAACCACACGCGAGGTTAAAAACACACTTACGAGGAACGTCAACACCCTTTGGGTCACAAACAAGTTTAAAAAAAAATTTTGTAGTTATTCCTATAAGTCCTATTTATCCCAGATAAAGATCAGCCTAGATAATATCTTCGCTCTGTACGAAGAATAGCACAGTTCAGAAATACGGTTAACAGTAGCATAACTCGCGACTTTATTTTACTTAAAATGTGAGTATTTTACGATTTTATTGGTTTATTTTATTGGTTAAGTTAATGAAAAACCTTGGACAAAGAAAGACAAACCTCAAAGTTTTAAAAGGTTTCAGAAATTTTAGTAGATTTCTAAAAAAAGTGAATTTAAAAATATATTTGTAAAGCATTATTGTATTATTGAAAACAGTATTAAATTAGGTAAAAAGTTGTAAATTGCAAATATTTTAAAATGTTCATTATGACAACTTCACAAATATCGGGAAACTTTTATAGAAATTAGCTGCGTTTAAAGTTTGAGTTGTGCTACTTAGTCTCCACGGGAAATTTTGAGTTGTGCTAGTCTAGCGTTTGTCAAATTAGTTGTGCTACTTATCACGAGAAATTTGAACAGTGCTACTCTTCGTAGGGAGCGACGATATATACTATATATGTATGAACCTTGATCGTTATAAGCTTTTTTTAGTGTGTGTATACATACACACACACACATACACACACTAAAATATATATATATAAAATTATAATTTATGACATAATGAAGCTTATAAAAATTTTAAAAATCTTTGAAAAATGTTTTTGCAATAAATTTCAATTTACAATTTATAGTTTTGCCCACAATATTCTGTAGAAAACACCTATCTTCCCCCAACCTAGTTGCACAATGTACTATTCTGATTTAGTGTATGCAAAGTTTCATTTTAGAAATTTTAGACTTTATTTAAAATTTCCTATTTTTTCTGATACATTTCCCAGAAAATTCCATGACTTTTCCTTGATTTCCAGATTTCCTTGATCATCTGAACACTGTTACAAACAACGACTGCAGCAACTGATTTTGCTGTAAACGTTTGATCTTTTGTGGCGAAGAGTCTAGGTATATATAATGAATCTTTTCGTGTTCTGAAATTCCGAAACTCAAGAGCAAATATCTCATCACCATGTCTGGAACATTTCATGTTTTTGTTTATGAATAGATATCAATAAAAAGTAAACACGTTAGAAAATTTAGATATAGTGCTTTACAGTTGTCTATTTTAACTAAATTGAGCTTCTTTCAAAACAGGAACTAATTTGATATTTTTGTCGGAATAGTAAATCGCGTATTGTGTTGCTATTCTATGAAATCGGAGGTAATTTATTATTATTCCAAAATTATGCTTTTCTGTATTTACAGCCTTAATGAGTTAAAATCTGAAATATGAATAAATAATCAAAACAACTTTTAATCATGTTTTCTCTTGTACAAAGCATAAGGGAGATTTCCCTTAAAATGAAATTTCTTCATATAACGCGAGCAATGCTTTTCGGCCGTTTCCAGTGTATACATATATTAGTTATTGTAAATATCAATGATATTCTAATCTTGGCGGCACTTTTCCGATATCCCATGTTAGCTTTTACAATTTTGCAAAATTAACGGTCATACTATATAGAACATCAAAGGTCCTTATAACAGCAAGTAAATCCTGCAGATTGTGCAATTTTCACGGTTCTAATCGAAAGTTATAGCAAAATTCGCTAAGTAGTTTTATACTGGGTGCATCTCCCCTACTGATAATGAAGTTTAGCAGCGATTTTTTATGCTAAAAAATCAATTGCTTCGCACCATATTATCTTAAAGAATCAATTTCATACATTAATAATAAATACACGTATGAATTATTACTTACCAAAATAGAATTTGTTTTATCATAATTTATAAATTAAGAAGAAATTATTTTTTAAAGTATGATAGCAAAATCTTAATTATAATGAGAACAATGTCAGATATTTTTCAACAATTTTATTAACCAATTACTGGACCATATTCTCTGATTAAAACATCGTTCCAATCATATGATGGTAAATCCAGAGTATAAGTTTCTCCTCCCATCATGTTTTCGGGAAGATAGGACCGGATCCGTGCTCGGTAACAAGGGCAGATCGGTCTAAGGATACTCCGAATGCAGGGTGTACAAATTCGGTGATCGCAGGGCCGAAGCTTTTGAATTCGAGAGCGAGCCGAGCAGACGCAGCATACTTTTTGAATAAAATTGGTGTTATACATATGACATATTTATGTGATTATTTGTGATATTAAATTATATCTCTGTGGCTTGTAAGAAAATCGATTTATGTTCATGTTTAAAACGTACTCTTAAAAGAATTAGTATAACGTATACCAAGGGCGTAAAGTGGGCTTTAGACCTAGTGTGAAGTTTGAATAATTTATAAATTAATAGTTTAAAATTATAGAATTTTAAAATAAATCAGCAAAGAAACTCTACAAATAAATGGATAAAAATCAGGAAGTAAATGTTTTAATTTTATATCGCTTGACAAACATTTTAAAATTGATTAATTATTCATGGATCTAATTTTTTATCTAAGGATAAAATAAAAAAATAACCTCAGGGGTAAAATCAAGAAAAAAATTTTTCTTTGTAAATCTCGTAACACGTCAACTTTAATTTCTTATTTTCTTGATGTTAGTGTAATTTTCAACTAAATCTAGCCGATTTGATCAATTTTATATTGAAAAAGTAGCGAAAAATTGCACATTTACCCCTAAAAAAACAGGGTTTGACAACCTTCGAGGTAAAAGTTGTGCCTACAGTAGCCTCTTTTTATAATAAAGAATATGGCGTTGGTTTTATTTAAAAACTCCAAATAATTTTGGAGATATTAGAAAAAACCTGTTTTTGGGAGTAAACTTCAAAGGTGATTTTCACTCCTTAAATCGACGAGTTAGCACGTAAGAAAAAACGCGTGTCTAATATTTTCTCGAGTACTACAACATATCACAAAATGATCAAAATCGGTGAGGTACACCTGGAGACCCTTCCTTGTTAGTCTTTCTTGACGCTAGGCTGCAGCTTCAGTGGGGTTTCCACTTGACTTAGCATCACTCCAAGGCACTTCTTACTCTTGTTTAGTGCCACCTGTTTGTCTTTTAGTCGTTTGGCTAGCCGTATAATCGCCGCTACGTCGTTTTTAATTGGCTTATGGATGTTCGTTACAACTGACACTATTGCATCCACCGAGTCCAGCTTTTCTCGTATCTTCTCCCAAGTATTCTTACTGTCTTCTTCTGTCATCCGGATTTAAACGTTGACGTTAAAGCCATACGCAAGACAAAGGACGGAGCGGTTCTTGTGCAGCTTGAGAAGGATCAGGATCGCCAGACCTCTCTACGAGCTTTACAAGATTCGCTGGGACAGACTGCGACGGTAAAGAAACCTACTTCCAGGGTGACGCTGGATTTTATGGACCTGGACTACTTCACGACAGCAAGGGACGTCGCGGACGCGATCAACCACGAACTGGGGACGGAGGGTGAGCGGGCCGTCCATGTCTTTGGAGCGAACAACCGCGGACAGGCCTTGGCCGTCTGCGAGTTTGACGCAAAGGAGGCGGCGGACCTGCTCAAGAAGGGTCGAATTAAAATCGGGTGGGTTAACTATCGGTTACGACCCAGGCTCCGCGTTCCGAGGTGCTACAAGTGCCTCGGGTACGGACATATAAGAACTGAGTGCACGGGACCCGACAGACGTGACTGCTGCTGGAAGTGCGGCAAACATGGACATGTGGGAAGGTCGTGCAAAAGCACACTTTCTTGCTTTCTCTGCGCGGGGAGAGCCAACCAAGACCTGGCTCATTAAAGCAGCTCTGACGGAAGGCAGGACGAGACAGTCGCAATGGATCTGACGATACTCCAATGCAACTTGAACAGAAGTAGCGTGGCACACGCGCTGCTTCCTCAAGTTGCGGCGGAAACGGATGCGGACGTGCTCGTGATAAGCGAGCAGTGCAGAAACCTTTCGGAACCGTCGTGGATCGCGAGCAGCTCGAACACGGCGGCGGTGTGGGCCCGAGGGATAAACGCGGCGCATATCACAGACAGCGGGTGCGGGGATGACTATGTTTGGGTGAGGATCGGCGCTGTCATTATTGTCAGTGTCTACCTCTCCCCGAACAATAGTTCGCGCGAGTACGCCGAAAAGCTGGAAGCCCTGGAAGACGTCGTCAGAGACCTCTCGGGCGACGTGATCGTGGCTGGCGATTTTAACGCGCGGGCGGTCGAGTGGGGATGCCTAAGACGAACAGAAGGTGGCGACTGATTTTACAGATGGCTGCCCGACTGGGACTGGAAGTAATTAACGAGGGAAACGTGACTACGTACAGACGACTCGGCTTCGGTGATTCCACCCCGGATATCACTTTGGCCACGGACAGTTTGTTGACAAAGCTGCGGGGATGGAAAGTGATCGAGGACTATACGGCCAGCGATCATCAGTATATCACCTTTAGCTTGACTAGTGACACCGTGAAGAGGCGAACACGGACACAGAATAGACGAACTACACGTTGGGACACTGGTCGTATAAACAGGGACGAACTGACGAGACAATTGCAGAACGTAGCGACACCTTCTGTGGATCTGTCTCGGGGACCGACGGACCAAGTCGTGGTCGAGCGGTGTGTGAACGATCTGGAAAAGTTTCTGCAGCGCATCTGCGAAGCCACGATGCCACGGAAACGGTACAGACGAGACAAACAGCAAGCCTACTGGTGGACCCCAGAGATTGCTGAGATCAGACGAAAGTGCCACCGACTGCGGAGACAGGCACAGAACCAGAAGGACGAACGCGAACGGGAGGCTCTATCGCGGGAATACAAACTTGCGAGAAAGATTCTAAGACGTACCATCAACGACAGCAAACGACAATGTTGGAGACGACTAGAGGATGAACTAGATTCAGACCCATGGGGGGAGGGCTACAAGATTGTGACTCGCAAACTTGGCGCCTGGAACCCTACAGAGACGAAGGACGGAGACACAATGGAGAGGATCGTAAATGATCTCTTCCCGACTCACCCGGAGAGAACGGATGATACAAACGAGGACACGGCGATAGAATGTCCACCTTCAGAGCTTCAGAGCGCTGCAGCCAAGCTGAAGCCTCGGAGGGCTCCAGGACCAGATGGCATCCCGGTGGAGCTGCTGCGGATCATCGCTGCCCAAAGGCCGGATGCGCTGCTGCAGATCTACAATGGGTGCCTGGTCGCGGGAGCGTTCGGGAGGCCTTGGAAGACTGAGCGGCTAGTCCTCATTCCCAAAGGGAAAGGGGATCCTGCCGCGTCGTCTTCCTATAGGCCTCTCAGCCTCCTGAACACATCGGGAAAGCTGTTCGAACTATTGCTGCGACCGAGACCGTTGCAGGCGGTGCAAGCTGCCGGGGACTTATCGGACAGACAGCACGGTTTTAGACGAGGACGCTCAACGATTGGAGCCATAACGGACGTACTGGAGATCGTGGACAAGACGAACGACGTATGCCACGGAGCCAGACCGCTGGTACTCTTGGCGCTACTCGACGTACGGAACGCTTTCAACTCCGCGAGGTGGACCGACGGAAACGGAACGGATGACAACCAAGAGCGAATTTAAGTATCTGGGGGTGACCCTGGACACGAAACTGACCTTCTGGCCACACATACGTAACGTGACTACGAAAGCAGCAGAAAAGATGAAGGCTTTGAGTAGACTCATGGCCAACACGCGAGGACCGAGACCGAGTATACGAAGACTACTGATGAGCGTCACCCACTCGATCATGCTCTACGGGGCCGAGGTATGGGCGGACGCGTTAAAAGTCAAGCGACAGGCGAAGGTTATGACGAGTGTGCAAAGAACCGGGGCACTAAGGATCGCATGCGCGTACCGGACCGTATCGGAAAATGCGATCTTCGCGATAGCGGGCGTTATTCCGATCGACCTTCTTGCGCACGAGCGGAAACGCTTGTTCGCACGAAGCTCGAGCGTTGGGAGGGCAGACGCTGCGACGGAAGAACGGACGAAGACGATCGAGAAATGGCAGACGAGGTGGACAACGAACGGACAAGGACGTTGGACCCACAGACTGATACCGGAGGTTGGGCCCTGGAAGGACAGGAAGCACGGTGAGGTGGGTTTCTACCTTACCCAATTCTTGTCCGGCCATGGGTACTTCCGAAAGTATCTTCACAGAATGAACAGAGTGACGACACCGGATTGCACGTACTGCGGACAAGCTTGGGACGACGCGGAGCACACGTTCTTTGTGTGCACCCGTTGGACCGAGCAAAGACAAAGACTGGAAACGCTTCTCGGCACGACGATTACTCCAGACAACGTGACAAGACTGATGACAGCCAGCACGGACGCTTGGACGCTGCATGCCTCATACGTGCGGGGTATATTGCAGTGTAAGAAAGAAGATGGATGCCTGGAAAACTGAGTGACTGAGAGAGTGAAAGAGTAGAGTAGTAGTATTGTATGAACGGAAGCAAGGAATGAATGCGCAAAGGACGCGCATAGACAGCGGCCCAGTCCGAAGTAGTGTGATAAACGGTACCGGGCTGACGTCGAGCGAACAGGGAGATATGTGTTTAGTGGGTAGGGGTGGCCGCTGCTGCCGAGTTCCACACTTGGTGTTCCCGCAAGGGAACAGTCGTCCGTTAAAAGGATTCACAGCCTCCTACCAAAAAAAAAAAAAAAAAGAATTCTTTAATGATCATCGCTTGTGGAATCTATATAATTTAGTACGTTATTTATAATCAACCTGAAACAGTCATAATAGGTCATGCTGATTTGAAATATTTGCTGACAGTACATAAATGTTATTAAGATGTTATTCTTTTTTATTGCAGAGGTGAAAGTTTTTCTGGAGGAGAATCTGGAATTGCCGTACCTGATACGATGTGTAGTCAAAAATCGGTTGGAATTAGCGTTGACCTGAACTCTTATGAACCTCATCTTCTTGCCGGTACCATGGCACACATGATTGGACATAATATTGGCATGTCACATGATGATGGCAGTAAGTAAAATTTAAAATTAGTTAACTTTATCATAAAAAATATAATAGTACATTGTACAACAAGGGGCGAAAATTGACTTTTCCAAGCGAGGATGATGTTTAAGCACGTGCTCAAACATCATCCGAGTCTGGAAAATCAATTATTATGAATTACAATTAATATATGTGCGTTAATATATTTTTACTGAAGCTTTTTAAATGTAGTAAATCAAAATTATAATAAACTGAAAATTGTAATATTTTGGAAATTGTTTCAACAGTTTTTAACGATTTAAAGCTTTAGTAAGAAGATAAACAAAAAAAAAATAAATAAATCTAGCTACCGAAAATGTCCGTTTTCGCCTCTAGAGGCGCAAAAGAAGTCGGCAGAAGGCAAAAAAAAATTGCTTTGCCCGCTGCTCATTTTTCTTGCCTGCTGACGACTGCGTCTGCTCGCTGCCAACTTTTTTTGCCTGTCGGTGATAAAACTGGTAGTTCACGCCCACTTAGTAAGTACGAAAAACGCGAAAATCGTGCATGCGTTAAAAATATAATATCATATCGAAACATCAGTTTAGATTCAGATTGAGTATTGATTCCAGGGATACGTTAAAACACATTACCAAAATTTTATATTATAAAATTGATAAGAATATCTAAAAGAATTAACTTTGAAATAAGTAAAAGGTTGGGAGAGTATTTGATGTATTCCGTAAAATTATTGTGGATGTCAGTATCGTAGCATTTCATATATAATGTCCCACGTTTATACTCTTAAATTATACATCTTTACATCCTGCGAACCAGTAACTGTGTGAGCACATAGAGACTGCATAAGGATCGTAGGTCCATCCGATTGCGACATTACACAACTGAGTGCCGAAAATCGGAGCGAGTGCTCTGACCTCTGCGTCAGCACTTCTCGTGCGCGTGAAAGACGACTACAAGGCGTCCGCGTCAATCCTTTGTGGCGAATGCTGATTGGACTACCACGATCTTCTAAATTTCATAACTACGTGAATCGGTACCGAGACTTTAAAAACTTACTCACTGGCAGCTACAACTAATTCTTAAGTAAAGAGGCGGTGTTTGCTAATGTTAGTGTTTGGAGCGTGCTTAATCCGTCCAACACCTTGGAAGCGTGCTAAATCAGCCCCTTGGCATAGCATACGCCGGAGAACCCTTTGAATACAGATTAGTGCCACAGAGAGAAGTACAAGCTAAGGAACGTCAAGTGGATTCTCCGGCGTTAGCAAGAGCAATTGACCATCCTTATTTTAAATTGCCACGTGAAAGCGTGTAGATCGTACAGTCAGCATCTGCCACAAAGGGTCATTAGAACCATTTAAAGATTGCAGGAATATAATAATAGTAACTTGTTAAAAGAAATCATAAGTAGTTTATAATTAATAAATCAATAAGATTAACTTACTACATACAACTGTAAAACGACAACATCCTAAGCTAAATATAGCAATCTCCGTCAACTCTGTAACTAAACGTCTGTGAAGTGCTCTGGGCCAATAAAACATAACAATCAAATAAATAAAACCCTTGTGTACTACATTGATAACAATGACTAAACCTCAATCAGAACAAATAAATTCAATCAACTTCGCAGTAACGACGTCCAGGTAAGAGTACTCTAATTGTGAACTAACTATTAGCGTCCACGCACAAGACGAGTTAAGCGGACATAAACACAACGTCCGCCAAACGTAGCCTAGGACAGAATACCGTCCACACGCAAAATACGTGTCCGCGCAGACTAGCAGCGCGGGACATCCTCAATTCCACAGTCCGCGTATAACTTTAGTAACAGAACAGGTTCTCGAGCCGAAGGTTAGTTCTCGCGAATAAATATTTATTTGTAAGTCTCGCGCAGCCCGTCCCACTATCTAGTACGGTCTTTACACATACATACTTATTACAACAATTCTTCTATTTGTCAAACTTAATTGTGACTTATAGCAACTGAATTACAGATAAAAAAGAACTGAGATTAATCAAACAAAGTCAAGTTTATTATATCTAATCATAATAAACATAAAGCTAAAAATGGTTTTGTTCATCAACGAGCTTACTTAACTTAAAGTTTAAGTTATATAATGATCAATTAGGAACAACTCTCAAGATACTTACTATGTAACTTGCCATGCCGGTTAATTTTCAATAGATGGCGCGGGAGGCAAAAAGCAGGAACGTATGTTAAACTACTAGAAATGAGGGCCCTGCGTTTGTTGAGAATTTGGTTGTAATAAATAAAACTGTTTTATTAGTCAGACTTGATGGTTATTAACACGTTTTACTCTCGCGTATTTATTTTGTATAAGAAAAAAAGAGAAGTGAATTTTAATAAGTGAAATATGAGAGCCAGTTTTGAGCAAGTCTAAATGTCATTATAATGCCATTTCTATGCAAATGGAGTTGGACATCTCAAAATTTGGATAAATGTTATTCAAATTGTTTAAAAACATTGTACCGGATCAGTTTTTACTTAAATGCCTCTGTTTAGATTGTCGACTGGATACCTATGTGAATTCAGACGTTTACTCCTATTTCTTGCAAACGTTGTTACAAAGGATCTACTAACTCTAGTCGACTAAAATTCTAGTTTCTACTTGTATTTTTACATGTAGAGAAACACCGTATCTTTGCATTTTTTAGTCATGCTGTGGTAAGAATTTTGACTTTTAAGAGTTATGAGAGAATTCGCCGAAAGGGCGACAAATGTGTTAGTGTGGGGGGCAGAGAGGGAGAGAGAAAATATAAATACATCTATCTCTGTCGCTTTCCCACTCATGCATTATACGTAACGGGCGATGCTCTATCGTTTATCTCGCTCACCGAGTACGATAGCAATGTATCAAAATATAGAGTCCACCTATGTATTATAGCAAATTTTCATTTCCGCGGAGAGGAAGCCTGGACTGATAATGTAGGTCTAAAATCGAATTATGGTAGAAATGACTGCATTTCGGATATTACGTGAATCGAGGTCGAAAAAGCTGATTCCGGAAGTTTGTTCTCCGAACTTTCTCCGAATAGAAAAAGGGGTTCATGCGAAAACGGCGTTTTTAAGTTATTTTTGCATATATCTTGAGAACGGTTTACCGTACAGCAAAATGGCTATCACCAATGGAAAGGGCGCTCAATTTTTCATTGAAAACGATTTTTTATTCAATTCCGATGAGTGCAAAATCAGAGATAAAAAATAAAAAAGACATTGACGCGAGCGGCGAGGAAATATGCATGGAGGGCGGCCTATGCGCGGACAGCGTTGTGACAATGTTGTTTACGGGTAGGACCCCCTTCACGTTTCTTTTTTATGTTATATCTCAGAATTGTGCGCTCATCGGAATTGAGTGAAAAATCGTTTTCAATGTAAAATTAAGCGCCCTTTCGATTGGTGATAGCCATTTTGCTGTACGGTAAGCCGTTCTCGAGATATAAGCAAAAAAGAAACTTTAAAATGCCGTTTTTGCATACAGCCCCTTTTTCTAGGAAGATGAAACTTTCAGAATCGACTTTATTGACCTCAATTTACATAATATCCAAAATGCAGCCGTCGATTTCAGAGCTAAATTGAGTGGACTTGAATCGGCGCTAGGTTGGACTAAATGCGCACTTGCGGGTTTCTCCCTCTCTTACTTTATACATATATATACATAGTACTTCATGGCACGGCGCCCGTTTCTAAAACTCCGCAACTCGGCGCCGGCTTACGGAGCTACTGGATTATTGCAACGGCTGTCGAGTTACAGGGCTCTTCTTCTCATTTGTCGATATATGTATATGCATACGTAAATGCTATAACATATCACATGGCACAGGAAGATTCACCATGAGTACCCGCCTATAAGTACTTCTTGCCCTACTCCGTGAACTCGGACTTCCGGAAAAAGTGTGGAGCACTCTTAAGTCACAGTTAACTTTGACAAATATAAAAATTGTTGTAATGAATATGTATGAAATTTAACTTGATGGCAAAAATTAAGGAAATTTGAAATTCGAAACAATTAAAGCATCAAAGGCAAAAATTAAAAAACCGAAATTATGAAGTTAAACAATTTCTAAAACAAAAATGTTTAATTTTAATATTAGAAAATAAAAATACTCTAAACTCTTGTTGTTTTATATTTAAATTAAATTTTAAATTCTGAATTTTAAATTTAGAATTTAAAATTTATTTTTTTGACTGTCATAGTTTTTAAATTTGTTCAGTTAAATAATGAATCAATGCATAATTTTCGTGTTAGAGAAATTGACATTAGGAAAAAAGATCTTAACGTAACTTCTATATTATCACTATTGCAATATATATTTTAACCGAGCGACGTTAGAAGCGAGGTGAATCGCGCTAGTCTTTTTATTATAATACTTCATTTTTCAACCCACTTCATTGGTCCTTCTACTTGCGCTGATTCTCTGCTCTGATTTTCTTACCTCTACTATTATGACCTAGTGATAGCTACTTGTGTAGTGTTTTTTTTTTTATTGCTTATTTTGACAGGAAATGTTCCGTAGAATACGCTCCTGAAACTCGTGTATTATAAAAAAAATTTCCCGCAAAGTTATAAGCAAAATAGTAAAACAAAATTTTTATCGTTTTTTCGTAAAATTACGTATTTTTCATTTTTTGTCTAATACGACTAATAATTTTTATTTTTAGTTTTATAAATTCAATCTGAATAAAATTTTCATTGTAAATGTTGAAAATACTATTTTTTTACCGTAGTATATATGTATATTATGCTCCGCGTACACGTTTTAGTTAATAAATTTGAGCGTACTGATAAGATTTTTTTGCGTTATTTTCGATATAAATTTCTAGTTTTGCTTCTTATATAAGGCTCCGATTAAAAAGTAGGGACATTTATTTGAATTCAAATATCGCGCGCCTGCGCGCCACCTGTGGGTAGGTTAGAATCGCATGTATCGGTGAAGGACAGAGAGCGACCGTTCTGCTGTTCTGCTAGCAGACAGCAAATATTTCAAAACACAGCTGATATAGTCCTGGTATGTGTTTTACACTGACTAAACACAGCTGATTTTTTAATACATAAAAAAAGCTGATATTTTTCAAAAGTGTGTTTAAATTAATCTAAGTAGTGTTTGTAGTGTTTTGGGGGTTATAGCTTATAGCTTATAACCCTAAAAAGTAAAAATAGGTGAAGTGTTAGTCTAAAAGCAGAGCAGTGAATTTATTTAAAAAAGTGTGAAGTTTAGTGATTTGAAAAATATGTGTAATAATCGAGATGCCAACGGAAGGTTTGCGAGTACCGATCAAGACAAGAAGTACGTAAGAGGCCAAGAAGATTTCTAGGATTAACGAGTGAGGATGAACCTGCCAACAAGTCAAGACCTTCAAGATCAGCAAGGAAGATAGAAACTCCAGCAGCGGAAAGAACCTCTGAGGTCAGGAATAGATTGATTGATATCAACATTCTATTTCCTGCTCTCGAGGAACTTTTGATTTGCAAACAATGCCATAGTCAAGTTAAACTTGGCGAATAAAGCTTGAGGATAAGGATTCAAGTTTAAGTTGCATGCATTAAGCTTGGCCAGCTGGCAGCTATCAACTTATGAAGAAAAGTTGGCGTCAAGAACCATGCTTATGGAAGAACAACAGAAGAGCAGTGGTTCCTTGTTGGGCGCTTGGACTTGGACACGCATGACTCAGTGTGCATGTGAAGCAATTCGTCCAAAATTTAGTGAAGTGTGTGGCAAAGTTGCCAAGGACACCATGAACACTGCAGTGAGAGAAGAAAAAGCTGCTACGGAGACTGGAGCACCCGGATCGAACATTTGGAGGTTAGACTGGTAATTTTCCACCAGTTTCAACTTGGAGGTTCAACACAGTAACCAAGAAAAAAGATAAGTATAAAGTGTTATGATTATCAAGGATAAAATATCCTTTTTATCAAATTTTTATAAAATTCATGAAATACCTTTTTTTGTTTGCAGGTAAGAAAAGCCGCATAGAACCAAGAGGTATTAGTGAATATACCTCATAATTGCTGAGAATCAAGGTCTATGTGTGTGGAACATAGAAAACTTGACCCCAAAGTATTTGGTAAGCACTAATTTAAGTTACACTTTCAACAATTTTTATAAACTTTAAACTTGATTTTCTCTAAATGTTGTTTTTACTGATTTCAGCTCACTGTCCGTAAGATTCCAAGTGAACGGATGGATCTTTTGGGCTGAAACTCAAGGAGGATACTTTGTGCACCTGTAGTTCTGGTATGAATGCAGGGATTTTAATTTGAATGTTAAGAAATTGTTTTACACACAAATAGGTGCTAAAATAAGCGAAAAAAATTAAAAAAGTCAGTTTTTTCATCGCCAAATCATTTCTAAACATTCAAATCAAAATCCCTGCATTCATACCAAAACTACAAGTGCACAAAGTATCCTCCTTGAGTTTCAGCCCAAAAGATCCATCCGTTCACTTGGAATCTTACGGACAGTGAAAAAGTTCACAAATTCTTGCACCGAGTGCCACAATGGGCCAGCAGGAATAATGAAGGTTTCAGCATGATAAAATTGAAGGTATTTAGTGTAAATATAACATAAAAAATTTTAAATAATATTATTAAAATTTATGAATTTTTCTTTGTGTTCTTTTTTTTCAGGGTTTAAAGGTGGTTTGTCCCCTTAATAGCGGATGTGGTGGAATGATGTGTTGTAGCCTCAGTGTTGGACGATGTCAGCAGCCAGCGGGAACCGGGCTAAAAAAGTCTTTAGCTCAGCGTCAGTGTTGATGATGGTAGCTTGCTCACTATCGTCGTTGCAGCGCATGTAGAGTCTTCCATCTCTGATGAACGTTCGGCAACCTTGCCTCTTCTTGGCCTCCAGCCTGGCCCTCGAACGCAGCTTGTGGACGTCAGAGGGAAGCAGCTCGTTGATGTTTACGAGCCCTTGATGGTCAGGGCTCAGAGCTTTAGCTTCTTTCAGCAGATTAGCGTCCAATTCGCTTGTGTGCAGCTTACGTTTCCGGGATTTGGCGATGACAATCGAGCGTGCAAGCGCACTTGAAGATAAGGTGACAGCTAGCGGTGGCAGTCTGCCATCACCCCTGAAGGAGATGCAGCGAGGTTTCGCGGGTGTAGTGCAGGCCCGTGACAACAACCTCGCTATTGGAGGTCTGCTCCTGCAACCTCCTGACCTCTGCTAATTCACTAGGCAGACTGCAAATCTTCGCAGCTTTGGGCACAGTGCTGCTGCTGTCCTGCTGCATTGTCGGGCTCCTCGATGAGAGATGTTGAATTTGTGCCTGCATCTCGGTGATGGTGGACTCAGCATTTTGTATGCGAGTCTTGAGTGCAGGCAGATCATCGAGGGCCTTAAGACGCTTCTCTAGCGGGCCCAGCCGCTGCTCAATCTTGGAGATCCTCTCTGACATGATATTCTGGATCTTGAGGGACTCCGTTTAAGTGTTGCGGATGTCATCTAAAGCTCCGCGAATGTCGCTCAGAGCGTAGGTGTTGTTGTTGTTACTCTGGACGACCGGGATGGTGAGAGATTTTTCGACGTGTTGGCTGATAGTGGTGCTGACCTCGTCTTCTTGATCGCCGTCTGCCGTTGCTTGAAAGTATCCTTGGCCGCTGTTGTTGTAGCTACTTCCGTTGCTGATGTTCTGACAGAGATAGATTTGGTCCTCACTTTAGCACCCTTGGCGTTGCTGTTGTCTGCACACATCTGCATCCTGCACACATGAGGGACAGGCTATAACCTGCCTGTCGTTCACTACGATGGTTTTGATATTAACGATGTTCTGACATATAACGTGGTAGTGCAGACCACAGAATTCACACTTTTTGGGGTCCTTGTGCTGTATAGGTTGTTTACAGCTGCAGCATGACCGAAAAGGCACTTCCACACTCTTCTCGCAGTTTGCACTCACTTTTCGTCGATAACTTACTAGCAGCCGGTAAGGCAGATATTTGTAGGATATAAGTGTAGGATGATAAGTTATTGACGGAGTGAAAGAGTAGGTGTTGTGACTCTTACGGCTAGATGGCGAGTGAGAGAGAGAGAGAGAGAGAGAGAGAGAGAGAGAGAGAGAGTGAGAGAGAGAGAGAGAGATTAAACAAAATTATGTACCCAAACCATTATAATAAATGAATTTAAATACTTAATAATAGTATATATCAAAAAGATTTTTATTTATACATCTTAGTATAGCTTGTATTCAAATGATAAAACATTATATTAACATGTTTTATACGAAGAAATATTATTTTCGACTATTTTATTTTTTTCAAGCATACTCTACAACTGAATATAATAACTAAAATACGTTAACCGCGAGCAAAGCGAACATTTTTTGCTAGTATATTTTATAAAAATTAGTTATTTAATCACACTACAGTAAATTTGAATACCAACAAGTTTAGTAAAACTAAATGTGTATTAAAATTTATTTATAGGAACCGAGTGTCGGTGTCATGACTGGCATGGATGTATAATGGCTCAATCGATAGTTGGTTTGGAAAACGTACAGCCTTATAAGTTTTCAGAATGCAGTAAATCAGATTATATAGGTGCTTTTAAGGATGGAAAGGATGTTTGCCTACTGAATAAACCAAATGAGGTAATTCTTCTAATCAACTAAATTGTAATACTAGTTGGATATTTAGTGGGTTGTGACAGAATTTAGGTGGATTCTCCCGTTGAAATTCGAGCAAACAAACTAATAGTGAAAATCACTGAGACCTAAGACCTGGGCCCGAACCCAGAATCTTAGGGCTAAAGTACTTGCGATTTAACTACTTGGCCAATTCATCAGTTACCTTATGATCTAATAATGTAACTTACATGGTAAATTCTGTATTTCCAATAAAATATTGTAATAATTTGCGTTAACCGACGAATCGTACATTGCGATACAAGTCGTACTTTACGGCAGAGCGTGTAAACATGCCGTCTAAGCATAGCGAGTGAATTTTCATGCTAGAATTTGTGTTTAAGCTTTAGAGTAAAAAGGTAAATTTAATACATCAATTAACGAAAATTAATACATCATATTGGAAACATGCAGAATTTACCATGTATGGTACATTATAAGATCATTATGTAAGTGGTGAATCAGTTGAATAGGTACAGCAACCCAAAGATTCCAGGCTTGAGCCCAGGTAGAATTGCAGCTAGAAAATGCAACAAAATTTTGTCACAATTTAATAAATATCTAACTAGAAATCCAGGTGGAATCCATGTCGGATCCATGTCAATCTACAGGGTGACCCAATTTAAACGGGCACCGCTCATAACTCGTCAGGGACAGCCACAATCGAAAAAATGGTGGAGACCAAAGTTGTAGGATATCGAAGGGGCAACCCGATGGTGACCTTGGATTTGACCTTGAACGCGTTTTTCAAGGTCATTTGAAGGTCAACTTTGGATTTTTAAATAGGAACCCCATTCTTTTATTGCGGGAATAGAAAGAGCGGTAAATTTTACGTTCAGAATGGTATGTTCGGTTGCGGCACTGAAGGTCATCTCAATGTCCTGCAGCCAGAATGAAACCCCGCCTACGTAATTCCTCTAGCAACGCCAAATTAAAAAAAAGTGGTAGAGACCATAGTTGTTGTATAGGGAGGGGGGGGGGGGAGAATTGTGACCTCGAATTTGAGCCAGTCCTACAAGGTCATTTCAAGGTCAAATTATTTTTTTTCAAACAGCACCCACTTTTTCGACTCCGGATCCTGAAAGCTGTAAAATGTTGCACTTTAAACGAAGTAGTAAATTTAAAATAGAAGAAAAGATTTTAATCATTTAGCGTACCATTTCCTGAGTTTTATCATCATTATAAAACTTGATGTCCAGGATCCACGACGAGGACTTGGTTGGATAGATTCACATCATGTTTTCTCTACTGGTATAAGCTTCCGCATACATGGTACTTGCACACATAAATACTTAAGAGGATATAACGTTTTTAAAACCTAAAAAGAAGAATCAGTTTTAAATTTACATGAATCACTTCGATTGATTTGAAATGTTTCATACTTAAATAACTTTTTAGTTTAGATGTTCAAGATTTTTTAAATCAAACACCGTAATAGATGGATAGGTATTGGACGTGGTGAAGATCATGTTGAGTGGCCTCCACGATCCCCAGATCTCACGAGCCCAGATTTTTATTTATGGGGCTTTTTGAAAAACAGCGTGTATGCGGACGCCCCTACTACTACAGAAAATATGATGCAAAGAATCATTAATACTTGCAGAGGCATACCAAGGCATGTGCTTCTGTCGACTGTTGGAAGCTTTGAGCGAAGAATTCAACTATGTATTAGACATCATGGAGGGATTTTTGAACACTTAATTAGGTAAAGCTTAAACTCTATTTATAAAGTGATTTTTTTATGGTCTTGCCTTCATCTGCCGGTGTCTTCACGTCTTGCCTTCATCGGCCGGGCTATGATTCTTGCCTTAATCGGCCGGTGTCTTCACGTCTTGCTTTCATCGGCCGGATCAAAATGGGACCTGAAAATCCACCCTGCTACGTCCTCGTCGTGGATCCTGGACATCAAGTTTTATAATGATGACAAAACTCAGGAAATGGTACGCTAAATGATTAAAATCTTTTCTTCTATTTTAAATTTACTACTTCGTTTAAAGTGCAACATTTTACACTCTTTCAGGATCCAGAGTCGAAAAAATGGGTGCTGTTTGAAAAAAAATAATTTGACCTTGAAATGACCTTGTAGGACTGGCTCAAATTCGAGGTCACAATCCCCCTCCCCCCCTATACAACAACTTTGGTCTCTACCACTTTTTTTTAATTTGGCGTTGCTAGAGGAATTACGTAGGCGGGGTTTCATTATGCCGCAACCGAACATACCATTCTGAACGTAAAATTTACCGCTCTTTCCATTCCCGCAATAAAAGAATGGGGTTCCTATTTAAAAATCCAAAGTTGACCTTCAAATGACCTTGAAAAACACGTTCAAAGTCAAATCCAAGGTCACCATCGGGTTGCCCCTTTGATATCCTATAACTTTGGTCTCTACCATTTTTTCGATTGTTGCTGTCCCTGACGAGTTATGAGCGGTGCCCGTTTAAATTGGGTCACCCTGTATATACCATGTGCAACATCATGTAGAATATCAAATTATATATTTTTAAGTTTACTTACAAATACAGATACACACATACATATTATACAGAATTCGTAAACCGTAAATAGGTTATTAAGCAATTTTTAAGTATAATAGGTCGCGGCGCGCTCCCGACGGCACAGTGTATAAAACTTAAACGCCCCTTGATTTCATATATAGATCTAGAGGTACTTAATAAATATTATTATATAAAATATAATTTACTATTTTTTATCTATTAAAAAAAAAAATTTTTTTTCTTTGGCTGAAATAGCATTTATTCTAATACCTTAATGAATGATGAGTAACAGCATTTCTAGATCACCTTTAGATCTTTATAAAGATAGTGCATTTTTAAAATTAGAGTCAGAAAAAAAATAAGAGATGTTGATGTAATTATATGGGATGAAGGTTCTATCATTTTAAGTAGAGCATTAGAAATTGTAAATACTATTTTAAGAGATATATGTATTAACGATAGTCATTTTGCTGGAAAATCAATTATTTAAAATAATTCTTTGAGGAAATTCTCGACAAATTTTAACAGTAATCAAAAATAGTCATAGGCCTGAATAGTAGAAGAAACAATCGAATATTATATTCTATGGCCACTCTTCAAAGTTATGAAACTAACATTAAATATGCGATCAGAAAATATTAATCTTTCTTCACTTTTATTAAAAAAGGTAAAGAAAAAATAAGTAAATTTATAATACCTATAAATCGGTTAACTAATAATTAACAGTTTGTTTAATAGTGTATAATGATATACATTCTGATAATACCAATCAAATAAATAAAGTAATTTTAGCTCCTCTCAATGATGCTATTACTATTCTTAATAATACAGTATTAAATTTATCAAAAGGTTAAATGCAAACTTATTACGGTATAAATTATTGTACACATATAGGTGTTGATCAGACTGACAAAAACAAATAATATTAACATGAAATTTAAGTATAACTGATGGTTTATGTAACGATACTTGATTAAAAGTTTTAAGATTATGTAAATATAATATAGAAGTAGAAATAATTACAGAAGAAAATATTAGAAATAGAATATTTATTCCTAGAAACACATTAAATACTGGAAATTCATCATCTTCACTATTTATCGTTTAGAGAAAACAATCTCCATTCATTTGAGGGATTAAAAAGGAACGGGCGCTAAGAGCGCGCCCTTTATGATGTCCAGGTAGGCAACGGGGGCCATTCATGATGTGTCCATCCGCCCACGCTTCGACCGCGTCGTCGCATCGCATACCTGGATATCAATAGCGTCCCTCCCGCGATCAGCCTTAGTCGCGTCTCCGAGGTATTGTAATGCCCTCAGCAGAGAACAGTCTTCAGTCTAAGTCTGACACCGAACACGAGCAGTTGTGATGCACTCAACTGTCTGGTTCTTGTATCTTGTATTTATTATTATATTTTTGTTCGAATAAGTATACAATTATTTTTGAAAGCCTCTGTTCAAATATTTCTTGCAAATATTCAACACAGATGAAGCTTTAGCGCCCGCGACACTATTTACTTCTATATTGGTATCCGAGATTTTACTTTAAAAAAAAACGATACTTTCCATAATCGTTTTTAAGTGATTTTTATATATTATCACATTCGTGTGCTAATCAGTGATATTTAATAGAAGTTGTAAAAAAAATCACTGTCATTTATATAATATAATC
Organism: Trichomalopsis sarcophagae; assembly: GCA_024372645.1. Taxonomy (NCBI): domain Eukaryota; kingdom Metazoa; phylum Arthropoda; class Insecta; order Hymenoptera; family Pteromalidae; genus Trichomalopsis; species Trichomalopsis sarcophagae. The sequence goes on from QLSS01000386.1 coordinate 31,925, forward strand.
CATCTTGCATATGATTTGCTCAAATCATTATCTTTTTCTCCAGTGTGGACGGTGAAGTTAGCTGCGCATCAAAAATGATAGGGAATTGCTTTTCCACCTTTATTACATATCCTCACATTCCTCATATCATTGCGGTGTTACATACAAAACAATATTACTGCGGCGTCTATCAAGCATAAACAAAATCACTTTAATAACACAATAATATATATATATATATATATATATATATATATATATATATATATATCACGATATTGCTTTTTCAAAAAGCTATAATAATAATAATATATCACGATATTCAGAATAAAGAGGTTGCCGTTGCATACTCTGCGTTCCGGAGCAGTAACAGTAACTCGGTGGCCAGGGTAGCAGATGACAACGTGCAGGTAGTTTTAAGTATCTTAGTGTAAAAATCATTGAAGGGTGGTGTCAAGGTGTACAATGTGGCCGATGACGACGTTTAGATGGTACGCTCCATGGTTTTTGTTGTCTAGGTAAATAAATCATACGAAGGTGGTATCTAGGTGTAAAAGGTGGTCAATGACGACGTGTAGGTGGTGAAATCCGTAGTTTTTGATGTCCAGGTGTAAAAATTATTCAAGGACGATGTCTAGGTGTACAAGGTGGTTGATGACGAGGTCTAGGTGGGGCACTTCGTGATTCTTTGTGTCTAGATAAAAGAATGATTCAATAGCAGTATCTAGGTTTGCAGGGTGGCCAATGACAAGGTCTAGGTGGTATAATGCTGATATTTTATTTCTGGAAAAATATAAAATACTTAAAAAAATTTACCAAAAAGGACTGAAATCCCTAAAAAAAATTGACTTTTAAAAAAGTAAAATGTTAGGCGAGTTTGATATTTTCCGCAACAGAATTACAGATAAAAAAGAACTGAGATCAATCAAACAATGTCAAGTTTATTATATTTAATCATAATAAAGCGGAAAAATGGTTTTGTTTAATCAAGGGCTTACTTAACTTAAACTTAAGTCATATGATGATCCATTAGGAACAACTCTCAAGATACTTACGACGTAACTTGTCATGCCCGTTTCATTTAGTTTTCTGGTAAACTAAAATATTCTTTTTACGTATTAGAACGCGATATAAACACTTTTGCCCTCCGATCTCTCTTCTCTCTTACACGTGTCCAGCAACACGAAGTGGCCCACAGCTTCTCAGAATTTTCTCTGAGTCTCGCCTGACGTTTCTCAGGTGCATTCTTGACTTTCACGTTTCCTTCTGCGTTTTCTCGAGCAGAATCTCTCCCAAATGTTCCGCTCGCGTCTCTCGCACACACTCAACTCCCACACTACACTCTTGACTCTTCACTCTCACTTTTTCACCCACTCTTTCTCTCTCTCATCCACTACTACCTCTTTCCTCGTCTCCTTGTCAAACTTTCTTTCGCTCGTCTTCTTCCTCGGCTCTGTCCTCTCGTCTTTCCTCGACTGGACCTTGTCTCTCCTCTCTTGTTCTGACTGGATGCCCTGCGTCTTTATCTTTAGAACCTAGTGCTTTGTGACCACGTTATCACAACACACTTCTCGTACTTTTCCTCTTACTCCACACTTCACACTCGTTGAGTAACGCAAACGCACACTATACCTACCACTCTCCGGAGACCCTTGTGGTCGACTGGAGATGGCGCAGAAGAAGCATACATCCACGATTATGCTACGCGTCGTACCCTAGCAACCACTATTTGCGAGCTCAAACCCGCTTGCTCTATCTATCTAATCACCACGCTTCTTTCTACCCCCCCCCCCCCTTTCTCCCCCCCCCCCCCCCCCCCCCAGTCTAGCCCGCAAATATGTATATACATAAATAAAAAAATACTATTGTATATATCTGTATTTGCTCAGTCCACCCACGTTATTATTTTAATTTGCCCCGCCTTGGTTTTCATAGGAAAAATCAAAATAAAAAATTGAAATATTTACAACTTTGGAATACTTGTATCCCTCTAAGCGAGCATAATAATAGACTTTTAAATATGGCAAAAAAAGCTTAGGGGCTACTTCAATTTGCCTTGCAGCCAAATATCAAAAATATTCAATTATTATTGTTTAAAAAATAGAAACACGATTGCAGTTTATTAATTTGTGTATTCCGACATTTCAGCACTCACTGAGACACTGAAGTATAATCGAACAGCGAACTTTATATAGTTATTATCCACATAAGATTTAGCTGTATTTATTTTTATTTGTATTTATTAAGTTACATACGATGTTGACATATACCTAACCTTATTTGCAACTTCTATAGACTCCTTGATTAGTACAGCAGGTGTTTATTACAATATAAAAAAGCCATAAATAAAAATAAAGTTATTCATTCAACAAAATTTAAAAAAGGATGTGAAGTGTGTACAAACGTAGACGTGCAATAGAGTGAGAGAGTTGTTTGTACAAAAAGTTGATAAATTATTTACGATCAAATCAAATGTATATTGACAACATCAACATTTCTATTGAAGATGTCAAAAAGTTAAGTGTCAAAATTTTTCCCAAAGTTTTGAATTTTTTGCAGCAATATTCAGATATTATCACCAAAGATGTTTCAGGTATCTAAATTATTCTTCAAATTGACATCATTTTCAAAAACTGACATAATTTTTTTATACAAAAACGTAGCTGTTGGATATAATTTAATGTGTATATTTAATTTTTCAGCTGAACCAAACAACACAATCAGTGCACCAAAATTAAAACTATGGTTAGCATATAAAGCAAAGCTTGTTTTATCAATTATAAATGCCAATGTGAGAATGGAAATAACTCAATTTGTCAAGGATCATACTTATAAGATTTCTTACAATATACGAAGCATAATTATCTGCAATATTTATAATATTCAAGATGAGCAATGTGAGCAGTGGATGATGCAGTACTTGATAAATGTACTGTCTTTCAATCGACAAGAAATTTGTGATAAATTGAAAAAATTACTTCAAAACTGTTCAATTATAAGCATTGAAAGTTTGCATGAACCTCTTACAGGGTTTGCAGATGATGAAGTACAAAAGTCTAAATCTTATAAAAATACTTTTGTAAATAAATAATAAATGTGTAAACAATAAAGAAGAATCAGATAAAGAAGTTTCAGAGATCATATTGACTAATATTGAGCACGTAATACCAGAAACAAGGACTTCTCATAAGGGTAAAACTTCTATTAGAAAAAGAAAATGTACAAGAACCAGTTTAGATAAATAACAACAAATATTACTCTAAATTCATTCATTTAAAACGTGTTACATTTAATATTATGATGATTTGTAATTTCGTGACAAAATAACTCAAAACGCCATTCAGTTTTTTCAAGCTAAAAGGTATATATTGTAATAGTTTGTGTTAAAAGTAATTATATTACTTTTCTAAAAAGTAATGAATTGACATATTTTTTCAGATGATGAGAGTGAACAATTATTGCTCTTAATGAAGCTTATTATTCTAAGTATAGTGACAGTAAACAATCCTGATATTAACCGCTTTATAAGTAATGTGAGTAGAATATCTCGCATTACTAAACAAATAATTTTAGAAGCTCTGTTCCAAGATTATTTCAAGGAATATCATTACTCATTAATAGATCTCATGATGCCATATAGATGTAAAATTCGAGAAAAAAAGAAATAAAAACTTTGTTTGATATGCAAAAAAATTAATTTTCGAAGTAAGCTTCGTGGATTTGAATTCATCGATGATTTAGAATGTATATTCTATAAAGGTATTTAATTTTATATTTTTAAGTAGTTTTGGAATGATAACTCATTTTTCACATTGATCGATGATACATATTTACTTTGCAGTGCTTGGCCGAATCAACAAGTGAAACAGACATACAGTATGATGTCAAATGATTATTGATAATTTATGAGATCAACATGGATGCTGATTGTGCGCTACAACTTTCTGGAATTAGGATTAAGTATTAATATAAATAATTCAAACCCCATTATTATCAAATATAATTTTATTGATTAAGTATTGGCTTTCATAACATTAAGACCATACAACTCTTATCTAATTTAATAATATTGATTTTTCATTAAATATTACTTTTTTTTAAATCTTCATAAAAGAAATTTGTTATATCTATTTAATCTTGAATTATATTATTATCTAAAATGTTATAAATTTCAAATAATATATATATATATATATATACATGGGACGTTCTTTGTCAACCGGAACACCTCTATACCCAAAATTCCTTTTGACCTAAAAATATTTAAAAATATGGAAAATTTAGTATTTTTATGTAATAAATACCACTTTACGAAATGATCAGGCTGTCAGAAATCACAGGGGCTCAGAAAAATTCCAGGCAACGACTATTTTCATGTATTTTTTGCTGCTGAACACGAATCCGGCGGTATATTTTACCGATACCTCAAGCGTTCGCCCCTAACCTCAAAAAACACCCCCAAAATTGCAGTTTCGCGCAGTTGAGAGCTTTGTCCTGTGATGGACGTGAGGGAAATTATTGACAGAGACTATTTTCATGTATTTTGAGATGTTGAACACGAAGATTTGCAATATTACAAGCGGACCAAATTTTCTAAAATCAAACAATTTTTTTATAGTTTGGTGTATTTTTGACATATATATTAACAATAATATATAATCATATAAAAGAATAGAAATTTTTTTCGTTTTTATTTTGTTTTGATTACCATTTTTTTACATTATTTAGTAGTAATCCGTTATTGATAATATTTTGGATGCATTAGAATATCTAAATGCAGAAAGACAACGTCAAGTTATTACAAAATACGTATGTCACACACATATTACAAATTACCTTCTTTTTTATTCGAGGATAAAAGAGAATTAGTAATTGATTCATAAAGAAACAATCCATATTCCATAAAATACGTATTACTTTATTATCTCTCCTTATTATTTTGTATTACAGTAATATTAATAAAATTGTATTATTTGTAAAAAGTTATCGGAGAAAAAAAAAAGAATTATTGAAAAACCTTTGAAATTTTCAAAGAATATTAAAAATATATGAAAATCACTTAAAATCTTGAGAGTAATTAAGAATTTTCTTTCTTATGTAATAATAACTTATAGATTCTCTCGATTTCATATACTTTTTTTTCTTAGTTTGAATTTCAACCACAAATTTATTAATTATTACAACGTGGTATAAATACTTTCCCATACCATCTAAATCAAAATGAACGCGTATGTATAAAAATATTTTTTAGTCAGTTTTTATGAGAATAAACTATTGTCAATCAATATTTTTTAATTAGACCTTAAGAAAATAAATAAGTTTTGAAGACTATTTTGGCAAATAAATGTTTTGATTGTATATGTACTTTTAGTTCTTATTGCATATTGATCATAGTAGCAGAAAGCTTTAAAAACAGATAAGGTTAAAAAGAAATTAAATAGTAGAATAAAAATAAAAAAAAGTAATGCGGGCTTCATAAACATGAAGACAGTCTCAACCCTGTAAAATGCAGAGAGTCTTTAAAAAATTATTTTTCAATAAGGGTAGGCCTATTTCTATTCTTTTAAATGATTTTATATTATTGCTAATGTATATGTCAAAAATACACCAAACTATAAAAAAATGGTTTGATTTTACAAAATTTAGTCCGCTTGTAATATTGCAAATCTTCGTGTTCAACATCTCAAAATACATAAAAATAGTCTCTGTCAATAATTTTCTAGTTGCATAAGTTGATGCCCTGTATGCCTCATCTGCATCAATCTATATATAGGGTCCTAATGTGTATTGATCCAAAACAATTATATCCTTGCAATTTTCGCAAACAAAACTTTTATCACTGAAATCATTAATTATTTCTTGTTCAAAGTTTCTACATTAGTGTGACCAAACAATTTTCAAATCTGGTAGTGAAATAGTGAATACTTTATTTTCTTCTCTGTGTTGACATAGCTGCAATATCTCACTAGTAGCATTGTACAATCATATGGATTCATCAATAATTCAAACAAGCGAGTTACGTTAACCTCACAGTTTATGACACTAGTGTCAACTATAACATTAAATAATGAGTATAACAAATGGGCACGATTAGTATACAATAAAGTAATTGTTCCTGAGATTGAGTGTTTTATTACCGTACTCGCATAGCATAAATATTTTTTAGCTTTTTGATCATGTACACTATTTTCAATAAAATTTCTGAAATCTGTGATATTAGAGCAAGAAATACTTAGGATTTCTGTAATTGAATCAAAGACACAGGTATTTGTAAATGATGACTTTTTTCCTTCCATATCTTTTTCTGTCTGTTTTCATTTTGAATTTTTTTGTTATCTTTTGCTCCTTTTGAATCTGGTCGCTGGAGACGCAGGCATATTTCTTTATCTGGGCGAACATGAATTCCTCGTTGTTTTTCTTGGATTTTTTTTTGTTGGATTGGAAATGCATTGATTGCCAAGCAAATCTTGTGCTGTGCATTTTTCATTACTCTGTAATGATGAAGAGTGTAGTTTCATGCCATTTCTAAAATGTGTGTAGTCATGTTCTCCTTGCAAAATATCTTCTTTGACATCTTTTTGATCAGAAGTATGCATACTCTCAGAGGTGTATACAATCTCTTCGTGTACAATCTCTTCTCGTACAACCACTTATTGTAAAATCTTTCCTCTCACAATCTCTACTTGTGATGATTCAACTGTTTTATTGTCAAAGCAATTATCCATTTCATTATTTTCTGACACAATAGTGAAATTATTTAAAATGCTTCATGTTCTATCTTTGAAAATATGTTCTTCCATCTTTCCACAGCATGAAAATGTTCAGCACTATTGTTTACTCTAGGCTCCCTTGTTTTTCAAATTATTTAAAGCAGCTCGGACTAATTTCATGTCAGCATCAATATTTCTTGCATGCATGACAAAGAGTTTGTCCTCTCGTATAATACTTTCTAAGGCAAGTTTCAACTCTCCAAAATATACTTGAGATCGAGCTGAAGTCGCTACAGCATCAGTATTATTAAAATATTTGTGCATTACACTTGACCAACATACAAACTCATTACATAAATTAACAAATCTATTGGCAAAATATGGCAAGTAATAGTCGTTCCTCTGAGTTCCAACAGAATCTTTTTCTTTATTCACTACGGTTAATACATCTTTCTTGATGTTTTTAATCTATTAACGGCCAAAACAGAGAAATCGTAACTCTGTTTCCAACCGTAAATCTATCACATATTCCACGGATATATTCAAAGCAAACATACTTTTTCGTAAGTATTTTTTTCTCTACTTTTCATTTCTGGTATCAGAATTGCGTATTTTTCACTCAAAAATCCAATATGGCGACGTTTAAAAAAAAATGCAAAATTTCGATATTTTTTTTTTAAATCCAATTTCTTGTTGTGTTAACGTTGAGAACGGAACTTTATTTTTCAACTATGAGTAAATAAATGAGTTGTACTTTAAATTCAGTTTGGTCCCGAATCCAGAAATTCAATATGGCGGCTAGAAAATGGTTCCTGAAGCGCAAAATTTTGCCCAAACTTTCACGAATTTTTTTCTCGAATACAATGCATTCGACGAAAAAATCAATAAGAATAAAAAGTGCTTAGAATCAATCACGGAATATGTCTAAATTTTTTCACTGACTTTTGAGCAACTTTTTTATTTTTGCCAATTGGCAATTTATGACAAATTGGAAAATTTCATCGAATCGTCTCGAAAAAATTCAGATATACTTCTTGGTCAATTCTAAGTACTTTTTATTCTCTAACTTTTTCTTATATAACGCTTTGTTTTTGAGTAAAAAATCAAAAACCTTAAAATTCTTAAGATTTTTTGAAATTCAAAAAAAAATCAAAAACTTTAAAATTTTTTGTTCCATATGCACTTATGAGCAATTTACTTCAAATTTGTGCCCGAGTATCTGTCACATTCCAGATGATATGATTTTCGCATTGAAAAATTCTCATTTCTTAGCCTTTGATGTACAACGTTTCCCGACACTTACCGCGTGGAGGTGAATGAGTCAAAGCATCTTGTCTTTTTTTTACCTTTTTATTTATTTTTTTTCGCTTTTTATTAGGGTTTTATTTATGTTTTTGATTTTTTATAGTTTTATAATTTTTTTTTTTTTTTTTTTTTAGGAACTGTTATGATTTTTTATAAAACACGTTTTACAATAAAAATTATTGCATTTTTTGCAAAATTTGTTTGTCCTAATGACACATGGCTTGCAACAGCAGAGCTTCTGTTGTTTGAGGGATACTGTTTCATGAACAATCTCATCAACTTTAGGTCTAGTCAGATAGTATTACACAATATCCATCAGAAACTCTTTTGAACTTTTTTTATGACTTGGATTAGCACAATTATAAAGTAATACTGCATTGGTGACAGCGGCCTGAAGTAATCTAATAAAAACCACCCACGTCCACTTTTTTGATCGAATGCATAGCATAACATCATTGCAATGGCCATCATGAACATCAACCCCTCCCATAAACCTATTATAAAGATGAAATGCATTATGAAAGGGTATGTCTATTTTTGATTTTACTTCTTTGGAATATCTTTTCGAGGGTAACAGTGGTGTTACTCCAGATGCTGTAGAAATTATTGAAATCGGTTTAGAATCAATAATAGTAATTAAATTCATTCCGCTCTTCTGATCGTGCTTTGTGGCGTATGTGCCTCTTGTTGATTTTTTATCAATATAATTTTTTTCTTTTATCCTATTTTCTCTAATAGTACCAGTGGAACGTAAACCCATTTTTCTTAAATGTACAAAAAGGTCTAAGCTTGTGAAGTAATTGTCCATGTATAGATGGTAAAGGCCTACTTTACGAAAAGTTAGCGTTGAAAAAAAAAAAATTGTCAAGTAAGTTCATTACTACCCGAGTTCCTAAAGCACATTTGGCTAATTTATCCCCAATAGTTGAATTCTTCCCGCAGTATAGATCAAAATCTAATAAAAATCCATCTAATGTACATAGACCCCAAAATTTCAGACCGAATCTAATTGGTTTGTCGCGAATAAACTGTTTCATACTAGTTCTAGCGTAGCATTTGGACATCATTTCATCTACAGATATCACGGTTTGAAAGTACCCGAACAATTTTATGTTTCTACGAAACAGATTCATGACTTGACGAACTCGCCAAGCTTTATCATTGCAATCTTCATCCCCTGGTTTTGATAATTTCAACTTAGATTTTATATTTTCAAATGTACGGCGTCCCATAGCCGATTTCACTACATTACTAGATAAAAAGGGATCATTAGACCAATAATCTCTTTGACTTTTCCTTTTATTGAATGCTGAGAAAAGTATTATTCCTATAAATATATTCAAATCTGACATTGTTAGACTGCAATTATTCATCTTAGTTGATTCTATAATATAATTTTTAATTTCTTTGCAAAAAAATGTCTCAAATAGGTCAACTAAACTCATATTTTTAATGTCTTTCTTATTACTATCAGATAATAATATTTCATTTTAAACTTTGCAGGAATAACTTTTTTCTCCGTCGATCCATTTATAAATATATTTATTTTCCAATTTAGATTGATCATTCGTATAATTATTAGAAGTTTCTGCGTATGTACTCAGTAATAAGTTATCAATAGATTCAGAACCAGAATCTTTGTCACTCTGACCAGAACTGCCCGAATCATCTGGATTAGGTACCAAAATATAATGATCATCGTTATCATCAGAATAATCTTTTTCAGTCTCTGATTGAGATCTTACATTTCTCCGGCGTTTTGGAGCCATTACAATTTTAAAACTTGAAAAGCTAAATGCACAAGTAAAATATTAACGCTAATATTTAGAACACTAACAATATAGTAGACAAAGAGTGAAAAAACTAAAGATTCTTCAAATTCGATTTATGAACATTCAATGATGATTCACTATTTTGAAATTCAGATAAAAACATTACAAAAGCTTTTGACAAAATTCGGCAAATTGAATATAGTAATTAAATTCAGACTTTTTCGATTGAGAATTCAATATAGTTTATGAAACAATTCCATAAGTTGCATAACTCAAATTTTTTAAGGTTTTTGATTTTTTACTAAAAAAGAAAGTGTTATATAAGAAAAAGTTAGAGAATAAAAAGTACTTAGAATTGACCAAGAAGTATATCTGAATTTTTTCGAGTCGATTCGATGAAATTTTCCAATTTGTCATAAATTGCCAATTGGCAAAAATAAAAAAGTTGCTCAAAACTCAGTGAAAAAATTTAGACATATTCCCTGATTGATTCTAAGCACTTTTTATTCTTATTGATTTTTTCGTCGAATGCATTATATTCAAGAAAAAATTCGTGAAAGTTTGGGCAAAATTTTGCGCTTCAGGAACCATTTTCTAGCCGCCATATTGAATTTCTGGATTCGGGACCAAACTGAATTTAAAGTACAACTCATTTATGCACTCATAGTTGAAAAATAAAGTTCCGTCCTCAATGTTAACACAACAAGAAATTGGATTTAAAAAAAAAAGTATCGAAATTTTGCATTTTTTTTTAAACGTCCCCATATTGGATTTTTGAGAGAATAATACGCAATTCTGATACCAGAAATGGAAAGTAGAGAAAAACATACTTAAGAAAAAGTATGTTTGCTTTGAATATATCCGTGGAATATGTGATAGATTTACGGTTGAAAACAGAGTTACGATTTCTCTGTTTTGGACGTTAATGGGTTAATAAAAATGTAAGTTAGTTTACATTTCTGATCCGGATTTTCTTCAGTTAAGGCTATTGGATCATATACATTGTCCTTTAGTTTATGTATTTTTGAAATATTTGCGTCAAAGTTGAAACTCTCTATCCTTGCAACTATATGATTGATAACTTTTTGGCAACTTTCATTGTTCACTTTACTGTACGCAACAATAAAAACACATTGCAAGAATTCTACAAACTGTTCTATATGTTTTTTGTAGTAATAAATCCAACAGACTTTATATACAATAATTTTACTTTTGAATTTTGCAGTTGAGAAGCAAGGCCATCTGGTTAGTGCTGGCACTTTGGTTCAGCTTTGCGCCCACTTACATAAACTTTTTCGATTGGACGTATTGCACACCATTCATCACTTGGTACTACGATATCAAATGTTATTTTGTTTTTATTACACTTATTTATCAGCTTCTTTTTCATTTTCAGAACTTCAACTTCATCTGTATCACTACAGTCATTATAATCCCTATCTTCTTTGCTACTAATTTTTCGTTTTCTTGGTGTAACTTGTAAATCTTCATCAATATTTGATAAATCTGAATGATCTATTTCATATAGATCATTTTTGTCAGTAATCTGTTCTCTTAACCCCTTGTTTATTTTATAATAAGTTAGGATGTTGTGTCTATCTTGACGAACAAAATTATTTAAATTAACAGGGTTAATCAAATCATTTAAACTCGCACACACTTCCTTCCACAATTTATCTTTCGGCGCAATCAATTCATTGTTCTCATAAATTTCAAATTCTTTTAGTTTTTCTAATATCTCTTCAGAAAAAATTGTAGCTTTTAGACCAGCCATTTTAGTGCATTACCTATACTTTTTTCATATTTTAGAACATGTGCTGCAATAATCTAGTTCTGAATAACAAGTATTAAAATAATTTGTTTGTCTTTCGTTTTTCTATAAATTCGAAATTAGTACGAATTTGAACTTGCAATATGCCTACATCTCGATCGATTAATCGAAAGATTTTTGAATCTTGATGTTACTTGTTATAGCTATCGGTGGAGCCACAAAATAACGATACAGAGAAACATAACGTCAAACTAGACAAACTGTGGTATATACGAATTTTTCAATAAGTGCTTTTAGTTCAATACGTACGGTATTTCTAACAGAATTTCCAATATATGAGAGAAAAGATAGGTAATTTTTTATAAGAGCATATTGAAATATTAATCTATTTTGCATTATTTTTCATAGATCTCCCTACGTAATTACGAAACAACAATTTTCTACGTAAGGAACCATCATTGTCATCTTTTGACGCTGGCTTCAGGTGGACGTTTTGAGTTCACACTATAAAACTCAAAAAAATTTAGTCTTTATAAGGTAATTTGTAAGGTAGACTCAATTTACGTATTAATATTGTTGTAAGGGAATATTTTATTAAGCTAGTATGGAAGCAAATACGCATTCTTAGTACTGAAAAGGGTTCTGAAAAAATTCCCCACTTACCGTACTGAATTTTAAAATAAATACATTTATGCCTACTGAAAGTGTGTTTAAAGAACATTTTTTAATTTATTATTAAAGATATTTTCATTATAAAATCAATTTGTTCTTATTATAATTTTAATAAACATATTTAATCATTCTTAAAGTTACCAACAATGTTTTTATTTACTTCTAAGGTTTTGGACCTCCTGCCAGAATCATTTTTTACAGCATCGCTAAGTAATCGCATTGCAAGCGGAAGAGATGAATATTAAGCAGTGATATTTGACAGAGACCCAAAGCTTTTCTGTTATTCATAACTACCAGCAAACTAAAGATATGGACCTAGAAAGTGTAAATATATACCGTACATTAAGGTATGAAGCTGACTGTTTTAAAAAGGCGCTTCTAGTTAAAAGACTGATGCTTTGTAAAGATTTGGCTCAATCTTCAAGTGAGTTTCAATGAAAAATCATCCTCTCTTAAAAAAGTGATGAGCTTTGTTGTGAAGCATTTAATTGAGAATCGGTCGCCTAGTACAAGAATTAAGGAACGCGAATCAAAAATAAGGATTTTATTATATAACCTACAACTTTTGTCGAATGCATGCTCCGGCTCGTTGGTGGCAAGCTCAATCTACACTCGAGTCTACTGAACAAGTGGAACGGTGAGCGAAGGAGCCAATGCTACATACACCTCGTTTTCCACAACTTACATCGAGAGTACGATGATGTATCTGAGAAAACTTACGCACGAACCGCCTTTCTTTGTTGCTTGTATCGAAGATGCGTAATTATCAACGGTGAATGGGTAAGTGCCCTCATATACAGAATTCGTTTTCATGTATTAGATGTTTAAAGTTATTAGAAAGCTGAAAATCGTTTTGCTATAGCAGATCTACTCGGGCACCAACTCTAAGTACGTTGAGATAATTAACGTCAAAAATAACGGCCACTGCACGTTGGCGCGATTTTTCCTGCAAGTGAGAACGCTCGTACTTGGGCTAGACCTGCCAGTACAATATAACCACAGCTACCTTCGGTTATGAAAATATCAGCAATGGCTACGTAAGTGTTCGCGTTTCCCATCCGGCTAGAAAAGCTGTTAGTTAGTGAAGAACGAGGATATATCTTCTATTTGATTTGAAAAGATACACATCGGTGCGCTGCTTGAGGGATGCGTGCTATTTGTGAGGATACAATTTAATGGAACCGAGGTGTACACCGACGGAGGTGCCAAGCCGAATGACGGAAATAGTCATCGCAGTCAGGTTATCAGAAATGTGACGCTCGTTTAGGTGCAGATTAATGGTATCGAGTACTTTAGGAAGACCATCAGTGCGAATGGACAATTGAATGTTACTGTACTTTTCTTGGGAGGATTACCTCAAGTCTCGAGATACATTAGGCAGATTGATAGTAGATTGATGGAGGTTACATCCAGGATTTACAGATATCTAACACCGTTGAGACCATGGTTGTCAAGTTTTTCCCTCTAAAGGTATATTTCAAATTTTCGAAATTGTACAATTTTTTGAATGATAATCGATAACTGATTGATTTAATTTTTTAGGCGAATGACAATCTAACTCTTGTTCAATTTGGCAACGTGAGCTTCGACCAAGGTAAGGTTCTCAAGGGCGTCGTCTCGGACAACGTCTGCGCCTCCAACCCCTGATTCCACAGCGGCACCTTACCTGGAATGACTTCTACTGGTGTAAGTGGTTTCACTGGCAAGAACTGTCAGGAGATGTAGTTCTGCCAGCTCCAAGATTGTCCAAACGGCTCGAAATGCCAGAATCTCGACGACGGTTACAAGTACATCGCTAATGCAACATTTGTCGGCGTTGGCACCTCGTTCACTTATCTATACAGCAATTCAGAACTTATTAACCTAACTGAATCATCCATAGACAGAATCAAGATCACATACAGATCAATCAGTGGTGGCAGCCTGATCCAAATTTGAATATGTCTCCGTAATCGGGTGAGAACCACTTCACCGTCTCCGTTTTCGAGGACAAGATCACCTGAATGCTGAGAGAATGCTGAGCTTAAGCATACTGGAACCAGACGGCAGCTGGATGATCATCTTGCTGAGATTGAACAACAACTCGACCGAAGCTGAGTACGAGGACATAACCGATGACGTTGTGCCTATGTCTAGCCGAACTTCAATATCGCGCTCTGGTACTAGTTCTTGCTGACGGGAAGTCTGACACTCGGCGGTCTGAGAGTCCACTATAGGATATTCATAGCTACATGACGTCTGGTACAGAAAGGCACATTGAGAGCAGAGAAGATATTTCTGGAAACTCCATAGACTTTGCGGTAGAGAGCTGACGATTCCCACCGGAAAGTATGCTGTCTGGTAAATTACTACTGATAATTTATTTAATATGTGATCAATAATTTTTCAAAACTAATTAAATCTATTCCTACTTTCCCAGGCGAAACGTTCAAGGGATGTCTAGGCGAAGTGCGCATTGGCAGCATGCTCCTCCACTATTTCACTTACAAGAAAGTCTAAGTACCAGAACGATAACTGCACGCCTTCCGATCCGAGTTTCTCTCGCTTCATCAGTCGACGCGTACAAGCACAACCAGTTTAACGTTTACGTGTGCGAACAAGATTATTATTAAAAAATGAACTCAAATCAGTTTATTAATTAAAGTATAAGTTCTAGCTGAGAGCCTGTATATTACAAAAGTTCGTAAGTTCACATTTATTAAATAAACGAATTATCTTGTAAAAAACGTAATTGTTATCTAAATCTTTTACACCCTCAGAGTATACCTTTGTGTTTGTGTGTATACATATACATATATGATAATTGATTCTTTTCATTAATTCATTCATTCGATTGCTTTTTCTATCATTTATAATAGCATTTATGTAACAAATACCAATCCAAAAATAAACTTTAGTACCATTAATAATGAAATTTATCACATTTGCTGAATTTCGAACTCACTTTTTTCGCTAATAGTAAATCAATCAAAATTAATAAAACAGATTAATTTTTTTACTATACTTGCACACACTTACATACTTATACTTACAGTATATTGCTAAATTATAGTAAAATATTATAGCAAAATAGAAAAGTCCGGATCAATGAGAAAAGCAAACAAGTAATCAGTCACGGAGTAAAAAAAAACAAATTTGTTTGAGTAATGAAATTAACAATTTATTTTCCATAGAGCACTTTATTTATCATAGGGAAGTAGCTTCTTGCGTGTATTTCGCGTGAATAACGTAGTAAGAGTTATTATTATGATCTATAGAAAAGTGAATCTATGGGTTCATTTGTTCGCTTATTGAAGAAGGCATCTCACCGATTAACTTCGCGAAATAATAGACGCTAAATTATATTAATCCTTTCAAACTATGTGAGTTTCATAACATATGATTAGGACATATGCTTTTTTTAGTAGTAGTATTATTATTATTGGGACATATGCTTTTTTTAATAGTATTATTATTATAGCACATGTACAAAGTAAATCGATGGGTTCTTTTTTGCGTTTATCAAAAGAGGTTTGCCACTACAAAATTTGAGGAAAAAAAATCGCGTCCGAGATACGGCGTTTCCGAAGCCACCGCCGGGATACCCCGTTCTCGAAGCCTCGGCTGAGATACGGCGATCCCGAAGCCACCGCCGGGATACGGCGTTCTCGAAGCCGCGGCTGAGATACGGTGATCTTCCAGTCAGCCGTCGATATATGGTCTAATTTTTAGTATAATTAGTATTGTAATATATACAAAGTAAATCGATGGGTTCTTTCATCCACGTATAAAAAAAGGATTCTCACCGATTTTCTTCATAAAATAACAAGAATATAAGAAGTATGTTGATCGCTCAATGTAACCGTGTGTTGTTGGGTTACATAACATATGAGTGGGACACGCTCGGTTTAGTAATATTAATATAGGTAAATGTATAAAGTAAATCGATGAGTTCATTTTTGTATTCATCAAAAGAGGTTTTTTATCGATTTATTTTATAAAATAATGGAGATATAAGAATTATATTGATCCATCAAGCTAACATATCACAACATATGATTACGACATGTGCATAGTAAATCGACTACATTATTATAAATGTAAGTGGATTTGAAAACCTTTCTCACCCGCAGAATAGTGACGCAGTTGCAATGAAAAATCTGTAATGTTGGAATTGAAGGAGTAATAATCTGCAATCGTTTTTCTATTTTTTACATAAATAATAATCCAATATTTTTGATATTTGGCTACAGGGCAAGTTGAAGAGCCCCTGAGCAATTTTTTGCCATATTTAAAAGTCTATTATTATGTTCGCTTAGAGAGATACAAGTATTTCAAAGTTGTCAAAATTTCTTTATTTATTTACATTATTACAGTATTTTTTTTTATTTATGTATATACATATTTGCGGGCTGGACTGGGGGGGGTCTTCTTTCTCGGCCGCGACGGAACCGACAAGCTTAAGGAGTCTGTTGCGAGTCTGAAAACAGACTATTTCACAGCAGATTACCATTTAAACTCAAGTCCTTAGCTCTGCGTTCGTTCGATTGGCCAAGCTGTTGCCGCGCGTCTCTCTCTCTCTCTCTCTCTCTCTCTCTCTCTCTCTCTCTTACTCACGTAAAAGATACTTGATGATTTTTACGAACAAAACAATATTTTATCAGATGAGCATTACTGTAATATTCTTCGGCCTATTACGGTTTTATGAACTGACACAAGTCATACGACAAGCAAATGTAATGTTTACATTCTTGCTTACTAAGGTCGGAAATAGCATTTTCCTAGACGAAGCTAAACTCACTATTATAGAAGAGAGATTTTACAAAAAAAAAGTGATGCTAATCGATTGAGTCCAGACGGGATACACTTATTTCTTACAAATCACTCAATTAATGAGTACATTTTACAGCGCGCAGAAAACAAAACTATTTCCATAGCAAGAGATAATATTACCGGTTGTCAAACTAAGGAACAAGAAACTTTTGTAATACAAAAGCAGCACAAAATGTCTGTCATTGATACTGGCAGTTTACCGTATGAAATTATATTCGTGTTAAATAAATGCTATATAATTACAAATATTATTCGAGTATCAAATGGTTTGTCAAACGGCAAAACTAGATTAAAAGCAACACAGTATGCTGCTACGCATAACATTAGTCCTCAAGCTGTACCAATAGACCGAAGAACAAGTAGCATTCCTCTCAATAATAATAATTTTCTATTGATTCGGGCGTTAGCTATGACAATACATAAATCATAAGGGGGCACTTTTAATCAATTTGTTTACGAATACGAAAGGAAGCATTCTTAACAGTTAGTATACGTCGCTTTATCACAACTTTACATTACTGCTTTCGAAGATGATCCAAGCAAATTCATATTTTATCATGATCGACGAAATGATGTATATAGTGTCTCTTTGCAAGATGAATTCATTTGTTACTTTTAATCGCCAAGTCTTCGATCTCATGCACTAAATCTTACTGATGCTGTCATTAGAAATAGTAATATATTACATTCAACCGAAACTTGGATCAAGAAGATGTTATCGATGTACCAGATTTCAATTGTATAGCACGTTTTAATCGGACAAATAAAAAAACAGCGAGAGTTGCTATGTTTCAAAATGTACGTGGCAGTGCCAACATTGTCACTTAACACATATCATTGCAAATTAGAACACCGATAAACTTAGATGTTTAGACGTCAGAAATAGCTGAAATATGCTCTGCTCACTGCATTCTAAAAGGTCAGATATGTGTCATGTCAGCGATTTACATTTCATCAAGTCAAAACATTCCAGACATAATTCAATTTATCACAGATCACTACTTGCATTCACTGAGGTAGGAGCTCGGGGGCTTCGTAAAAATGACCATGAAATGCCACTGATTTGAGCAAGAGATTTCAATGTTAACTTTGCTGACGACAGTACACAACCATTAATTACGATCCTCAAAAATAAATTTCATTTAGAAATGAATAATGATTCGCAACAATCAACTACTGAGTACAGCACAACATTGGATGTAGTATTTTCAAGATTTTCATATAAGATTCAAAAACATTCATATCATATTTTAGTTACCACAAACCAATTGTTTCTTTTATTGAGTAAAAAAAGATGCCTGTGATTCTACTGTAGATAAATGAAGTTGTAAAAAACGTTTGTACAAGATAAATTTCTATACAAAAAACGATAAACACATTCATACTATTTTTTATCTATTTTTAAAAATTAATTGAATTCCATAACACCTATTTCAGTATTCACTTCTATCGGCTGTCCCCGACACAGCCAGATTTTTCTTCTTATAGGCTGTCGCATCCTGCCCTTTGTGCAAAGTTGCTGGCTCCTTACTGACTTGTACTTCGTACATCTTTACCGACAATTTACTCTCAACGACGTAAATTGTGCGTTGAAAAAAATGTAGTGATTAGAAAAAAAAAAATTGTAATTGATGGATAGATGGTGGGCTCCCCTTAGACCGTAAAATGGTGAGTGTCTCTATGCTTTTGTTTATTTACATCAAAGATTTGGAGCTTTGCTCTGGTCTGTGGTCACCGGAGATCTTCGCGCTCGCATCAACAGCGAGCGCGTGCAGAATTGCATACGCTGCATCCTTGCAGCGTGCAAACATACTGTCAGCCAGCGGACTCTCTAGTGGTCTCTCCTAGGACCGGATGAGTTCCGGCCACGGATGCAGTTCCCCCAGAGTTGGCGAGATTTCGTTGGTCTGGGCGAGGATCATTTGAGCCACCAGCTTCTTGATCTGCTGCAGCAGCTCAGCTGGCACCTCTATAATGGTTGCCGGTTTCTTGACGGGTAGCATGATCCTGCGAGAGAGATTATAAAGTCGGTTATGGCTGGTCTCCTGGACGTAGATGTAAAGTGGCAAAATTAAGATAAGCGGAAGCAAAAAGTGTAAATTATAAGAGCAGTAAAAGCAAGCCATTGGTAGCATAAATAAAGAAGGAATTCTTAGTTCTGCCTGTCTCGAGGACGCAGGCGCCGAGGCGACGTTGCAGTCAGCAGGGGCATTTTCTTTTTAGAACCTCGAGGCCTGTCCCTGCGCTTCGGTACTGCAGCTTCTGTAGCATGATAAGTCGCACGGGGATTCGACTGTGAGAGCGTATTATTAGTCGCCTGAGGCCAAACCCCTCTTTCCCAGCTCGAGCATGCTGGCTGACTAGAAGCAGTCGCGGCGGGCATAAGGACATTGTGATTCTGCGAAGCGCTCATGCAAGAGGACCTAGGGAGAGGTGCGTGTGCTGCCGTCGGAGCACTCGGACAGTAGGCCTTGGCCGTGGAGTGAAATATGGGGCGTGTGCGCTTAGAGGTATTGTTTCGCTTAAATTTAATTTACTGTGTTGACCCGAGATATCGTAGTAATTTAAATCAAACGTATCTTGGAATTGGACGCTTTTCGCGCTGCGATTTAGTTATCACCTACTACAGACTGTAATTGTAGATCTTTGGTCACTGCTTCTAGTCCGACAATTTTTGACGATAGGCTGTTGACTTTCTCTGCTTGATCTAAAATGTAGTTATTTATTTTTACTTGATTTCTCTGCAGTTCGCGTTCAGATATCCAAGCTCTCTGTAATTCTGTAGCTATCACAAATGATATGAATTGAACATCTCCGTTCGGCAAAACTGTGCGAATCAGATTCTTAATATCCATATTCTGACTTGAATTCGCTGTATTCTGCGGCGTTGTGGGTGCTATCGTAGCTTGTGCGCCGATTGCTCTGCTATAGTGTGCGCTTGTAGACGCCGCTGCATATATAGTTTCTTGTACTGTAGTGGAGAAGTGCGAAGGAGCAACCTTATTTGTTGCGATCGTATTGAGTAGCGTTGGCACTTGTAGCGTTTCGAAGTTTACAGGATCTGTTTCCATATGCCTCTGTGGCCTTAAGTTGATAGTCATTGTAAGTGAAATGTCTTGCTCCTTATGGCTATCGTGTGGCGAGCTTGACGGCAACTGTACATTTTCTTGTAGGCTATACTCTAGTGCCTCTTCGGCTTCGATTACTGTAAGGACATCGTTCCTTAAATCTTCTGGGAAAGCTGCCGATTATATAAATGTGACGCATAATTCCTCTCGTCTAGCTGCGTCTTCTTCTAGATTGCTTTCTTGAACAAAATCTTCGGCCTTATAGTTGCCATGCAGTCTTCTCAATAATCCATTCGCGCGCTCGAATAACGTACCGTTCGTATGTAATTCTAGATGGATTAGCACTTCGTTCACTTCTATACTCGACAAATTTTGAATCCAATCGCGTAATCTAGCATTTACTTTCTCTTTAAAAATTGTCAAGTCAGCTAAAGTCCAGCTTGACACCATTTTTATTAAGATTCTTTATTTTACTTAGGTTATAAAAGGGAGAAGAGAAAAGAAAAAAAAATTTGATTTTACCGAAAAGGAATTAAAATAAAAACGATCAATTTGTCGAGCTTACACTTGAACGTGGCTAGCGAAATGCAACGCAACGCAAACAAAAATTTTAAGTTTCAACAATAGATAATTATTAATCAATAGACACAACAATAGTTAGATATCTCTATATACTTCGTAGCGCACGCCGCTTGGCGTAGCCGCGTCGAGCGCAACGACAATACGTATATTGTACGGCTTCTCGGCGGAATATTCCGGGCCGTAGTATAGTCGAAAATTCGAGTTTCGAATATTCTAAAATTTTATGCTTAAATTATCGCCACGCTAAAATTTTGGAGTGCTAGAAAGTGTGCTCTGCGTTTACGTTTCGCCGATACCTGACTCTTGCGAGTGTCAGGTATAATCCGAACTTGTATACACGTGCGCTCGCTCTCGAAAATTCCTCTCACGTTCGCGAAAACTACGCAGTTACTGTAACGATTGAATAGTTCGACTATTTTACGATTTTACAATTGAATAATCCTGAAACGTTAGGGCGACACATATAACGGGGTTCTTTATCCCATGTATAAGGAGTCAGTGATGTATCCACTGATCTATCGAATAGCGAGAGTAGAAAAAGCAGCAGCTCATTGCAGGCTTCTTGTGAGCTGTGCAAAGCCTGGCCCGTAGCGCAGTATGCTATACGTGCCCGTCTTCGAGCAGATAAGTCCTCGGAGGCGTCGTGAGAGTTGATGCTACGTAGCTTAATCGCGGGTGAAATGTATAATCGAGAGAAGTGAACGCGGGGAAAAGGCAGAGGGTCAGGTGCGAAATAACCAAGCGCAGGTTGAAATTCTAGTTAAATTTATATAAAACTAAGTAAAGAAAGATACAATCGCAACGCTAAGCAAGAGAGAGATGAAGCAGAGCCTAATGCAGAGAGAGAGAGAGAGAGAGAGAGAGAGAGAGAATAACGATCAAGCGGGTACTTTCATTCGCTTTCGTGCTGGCTCGCAGGGATGCCTCGTGGCTCGGCTGGAAGGGCGTGATCGGACGACCGTGGCCCACGCTGGGCAGTCAAGAAGATGCCTTGCCGCCTTGTGTGTGTGGCTAGGTGCAACGGAAGGACGTGCGGCAATAGCTGCTCAGCTCGTGACCGCCGCTTCAAGATAACCTTCGCTGGAAAATGCTCGTACCCGGCGACACACCAAGAGCGAGGCTCCGTTGCAGCTACAGTCTTCCAAGGCTAGCGCGCGTAAAAGCACCGAGACTTTCCGGGTATACAAAAAGAGTTCGTCTATACGGTTCGGCTGTCGGAATCGAAATCTTCCTCGCGCGGAACGCGGCAACACGGGCAGCGCGGACTTTCTCCAACTCTCTCTCTTTCTCTCTCGCAACACACTCATACACACGCGCGGCTCTCTCTCTCTCTCTCTCTCTCTCTCTCTCTCTCTCTCTCTCTCTGTATTCGCTAGCTTGGCTTTCTGCTCTCACTTACCTTGTTACTTAAATAACTTTTAAGACATTACATATATATACATACATATATATATATATATATATATATATATATATATATATATATATATA
>QLSS01000386.1:54096-64560 GCA_024372645.1 Trichomalopsis sarcophagae
ATATATATATATATATATATATATATATATATATATATATATATATACTTAGATATGTTAAATATAGTAATGAGGGAGAGAGACATAACGAGAGTACGATAGTCAACTCGTTATAATATAAATATATCAATTTCTACCAAAATTTAATATTATAACACGACAAATATACAAGGTCAAAAGCTATAAAAAGTCATTGGTACACGCTATCTGCAATATGGTGAATACCAACATTAAAACGCCAAGAGAAGAACGTCGACGTCAAAGCATCTAATTGACTAAGTTCCCCCTTTCGGAAGATTAGAAAAAGAGGGCTATAAAGAAGCAGAAAAAAATATAAAGCGTGGTCTGCAATGCAAAAAGTGTCATTATTATAAAATAATTTGGATCGTGTGGAAGCTCCCTCCGATTTTTAATTTTACTAAATGCGCACATAAGTATAGATTTTTTTGATAATTTAGAAAAACTGCAAAAAACAAGAACCAAAAATTACGTTATTTAAGAACTTCATTTACTAAGATATGAAGTTATTTTTTTTTGAAAAAGAGCTTTGATTGTTAAATCTTAAAACAACTTAATTTTTCGCAATTTCACGTGTCAGAAATTTGAACAAAAAATGACGTAATTGACTTTATTCTCTGAGAAAGCTAATCCTATTAAAAATAAAGGAGTATAATTAAATAAAAATTATGATAGGTTTATACCAGTCAGAATTTTTAGACATGTATTGTTCATAAAACATTGAAAAAAAACCGCTGCCAATTCATCGGATCGTAGCTTCTTTCAACTAAATTTATAGGTCCAATAAATAAAATATTGTTTTAATATATCAATATATCTGCTTTCTAATGTATGAAGCGGTTTTTGATACATATTTTATTATAAGTTTTGGATGGTTCATTGTCCAAAAGTTTGCAGACCCCGCTGTTTTTTTATTATAGAATATGAACAACACGGTCCTCAATTTATTTTAACAGAAATTCACGCATGTTTACATGTGTTCCTAACCAATCTAGCCATCAAAACAACAGGCTATTCATTTTAGCTCTTTACTTTAGAACCAATTGACGAAATCGTTTAATATTTTAGCAGTGTATAGCTTTTTTTATGGTGAATCAACACATAAAATTTTGAAGCATTTAACTACATTGTTTTAGAGATATAAGGAATTAAAAAATTAAAAAAAAATGAAACCTTGATATCTTACGAACTATAGGGGTTTGAAAGCTGTGCAATAAACTTAGCTAAAACATATAAAATATCTACTTTTTCCCGAAATCTCAAATGCAATAAGGCCTTTTTGCGACCGTAATCGAGGAACGAAAAAACTCATTATTTTCAGTTTTTGATTTATTACTGATAAAATAAGTAGTCAAATCACTTGAAATTTTAATTGAATATAGTTTGATACGGTCTCATCGACAAATTTATTTTCGCGAGGTTATGTTTCAGAGATATGAATTTTCAACAAAAATCATTTTATAAGCCGAACAAAGCGGTGCCCTGGAACCAAACAAGGAAAACTAGATAATTTTATTCTTTTACAAATGCATTATAGCTAAATTATTTGTAACAATGGTATGATTGAAAAAAACGCAGAATAGTGTTTTTCAAAAATGAAAAAATTGACATAAAAAATAACTGTTTTTCCCGAATTCAGAATTCAAAAATATATGTGCATATCAAATTCTATTAATATTGACGGAATCCCAGAAATATAACGGTATACACACACACACACACACATCCATACGGACATTTTCTAAAACCACTTGATTTGAACTTTTAACACACCAAAACGTATTTTCTCGAAGTTTTGAAGAAACTTAAAATTTTACTATTACAAAGCTTTCTCTAGGAGGAAGCAAAAGAGAATCAACTACCTGTCTGCTTTATACAATGTTGGTCACCGATCTAACTGCAAAACCAAGGAATCAATGATTAACTTTTTTTATTAATCACCTACACTTTTATACTTAATGCTACCAAGTTTTAAAAGTAGAAAAATAGTATTTTTGGAAAATGTCCGTATAGATGTATGTGTGTGCGTATGTTTTGAGATCTGACACAATTGCCCCGACCTTTTGCGGTGAACAGCAGAACTAGACGATCCCAAGCGAAAGCATTGCTTAGCATAGCAATTTGAGTTGAATTTGTCATTTTCATTAATAATGTTAGAGCGGTGGCTGTTAGAAAGTTCACACAATGTGAAAAAAATACTGATAATTACTGTTAACGATTATTGTGCACTGGGAAATTATAGGAGCAGAGAAAACAAGAATTGAAATCTTAGTTTTCATCGCTTCTCTATGTAAACTAGCAAAAGTATTAAGCAACCCCGAAAAAAAAGATCTGTGTTTAAAGCACATAGAATTGTTTGGAACGTTACCAACTTAGAATAATTAAGAAATGTTTTCTGAATTTTTGTTTGAAATTATGCAGGAAAGGTATTTTATACATAATAAGAAGGCTAAGGTCGCTAGATTAGTTAGTATATATATATATATATATATATATATATATAATATAATGCTATACATTTCAAATTTAAAATATTATGTGATGAAAAGTTATCTAATGGTTACAATAGAGGAAACGAATTATCTGACAATATCACTTATCCTTAAAGTTTAAAAGAATTATTTTCTGGAAATACTGACGAAAGTAAACACTTTTCAAATAATGTTAGACAATATAATAATACACTTGCCTTCGTAAGTTTTGGAGCTACATTTGACGCTCTTTTCGGAAAAGGCGCTTATCTTATTTGAATAAGTGGTCAAATTTTCCATAATATTTATACCTTTCATCCAGACGAAAACAAAGCCAGAAGTTATGGGCAACTATACATCATTGATAATGAAATCGCGTCGCAATCATGATTACAAACTAATATGTCATGTTCTTTGATGCTATTCAAGGAATTAGATTTTTTGACAAGTAAACATGTAGGCTAAATCATACAAAATGTTGCAAGAAGTCAAAACGGAAAAACAAAATTGTTTAAAAAACAACAACGTTGAGTTTAATAGTTAAAAAATTATAATGTATTTAACACGCAATTCTAATCAGGATAAACGTAGATATAACGCAGCTAAATGTGATGAAGTAACTGTAGTATTTGTAGGTGTTTGGGAGTTACGTATAGGGATGTATAAGGTAGTAAAGCGTAAGGTTCACTTTATCTATACATTTATTCGAGGAAAAATGACAAGCGTGTAGACGTGTGAGTGTATGTGAGCTTGTGTCTGAGAGAACTTTTCGTGTTCGTGTCTCTAGCGGAACTGTCGTTTGCACAGAGCGTTCTCCCCCACCTTGGGCCTCGTTCCCCCCTCTTCTCTGCCCTCGGCCTATAGCCGGTGCCGGCGGAGAAACGGGCGCGTCGGCCCAACGGTGCGTGCCATTAGGGACGGTCATTAAAAGCCGGACCGTCATCCGAGGCTGGTTCACTCTGTGCATCCGGTCGGTAATCGTTTTATTGGCCCTAAACGCTGAGGGGAAAACCCAGGTGATTAAGCGCATCGCTTTATTGTGGGCCTAGTAAAACGAACGCCGAGAACGGTTCGGAATATCCTAGGAGATAATCCGCTCTGTGCGTGTTTGGTCACGTTTTCCTAAATAGTGTAAAAAACCCAAAACTTCATCGTCCGGCAAATGGGCTTGGGCGGACGCTACATATGTATATATTCAAAACATAGAGGACCTAATGATATACCGTATATTAGTAAACATGTAGATCCTATGTCATATCCACTTAAGTACCTTAATGGAGGTTTTAGATGGATAGCCAATAAAAAAAAATTAAAATTAAAAAAAAATAATATTTAAATTTTACAATTAAATTGTCATAATTTTAGCATTAGAAACAATTTTAATTCTTACTCAAATTTAGGAAAATTAACTCATCAATATATTGTTCATACTTGGATAAAAGTTAAAGGATAACTTGAAAAATAAAAGTATTGATGACAACGTAGAAATTGGAAAAATGACTATCATTACCTTAAACATTTTCAGAAAGTTCACGATCGTTACAACAAAACTTTTCAGATCCAATGACAATAGTTCAAAAGTATGGTAAACCAGATTTTTTAATACTATAAATGCACGGATTTTGATTTAAATGTTAACAAAATGTTTTATACACAAACAGGTGTCAGAATAAGCAAAAAAAAAAAAAAAAAGAAAATAAATGCTGTTTTTCATCGCTAAATCATTTCTAAACATTCAAATTAAAATTCCTGCATTAATAACAAAACTACAAGTGTACTAAGTATCTTCCTTGAATTTGAGCTCAAAAAACCATTCGTTCACTTGGAATCCTACAAACAGTGAAAAAGTTCACAAATTCTTGCACCGAGTGCCACAATGTGCTAGTAGGAACAATGAAAGTTTTAGCATAATTAAATTAAAGGTATTTATGCTAAATATATCTATGAAAAATTTTAAATGATTTACTTAAAATTTATAAATTTTTCTCAGAGTTCTTTTTTTTCAGGGTTTAAAGGTGTTGTATCCCCTTAAACAATCAATGATACATGGCTCTTGTCGTAAATAGTATATTGTGTACCAAGGGCGTAAAGTGGGCTTTTTTATACCGAGTGTGGAATTTGCAGTACGAGTCGGAGGCGAGCTAGCACGAGCCGAAGACGAGTGCGTTAGCGAGACGACGACGAGTACTGCAACCACATGAGGTTGGTGCACACCATATTTTTTGTAACGCATGTATAATTTCTGCTTTTTTTATGGCTACCAGCGGCATTAAGGTGACCTTTTAGAAAGGGTTTCTCCCAGTAATATATAAATATAAACAAACATTATAGTTAAATATTCGCAAGTTAACAATATAACAATAATATTAACAAAGATAAGGTAAATATGATAAAAATGAAAGATTTCAGTTTAAACTTTTATTGATATCACCGGCACACAAAATAAAAAAAGATGTCTGTACAAAAAAGGAGTAAAGAAAGACATCGACAGTTACTAAACTAGTGGAAAAAAAATAAGAAAAAAATATAAACGAAAGCAACTTTGCTCTGTACACAAGGACGATATTAAATGATCAAATCTCTTGAATAAGACTTTTTACAAGTTTTATATAACATTTTTATCGATTTAAACTCTTTCTTCTCAGTTTGACTTTGAACTGGCCTTGACCCTGACGTGATGACAGTGACTCGAAAAACATAAGGATACATGGATCTTTTCTTTTGTACAAACATCTTTTTTTATTTTGTGTGCCGGTGTATTTTATACAAAAATATAAAAAGCGTCTGTGGCAAATTATAATATATATATATATATATATACGTATATATGTATATATTTATATGTTAATTTTTTTAAATTTTCTAAAAGCGGGCAAAAAAATTTTTTTTGCCCGCTTTTGCCAGGCCGGGCAAAAAAAGGACATTTTAAGCTCGTTTTTTAGGTAAAAAAACCCAGAAATCGTGCATGTGTTACAAAAAATAACTTAAATTCACAAAGTATAAATAGCAAAACAAAAAATGTACCCGAAACTTTCCGAAATAATTAAATAAGAAGATGCTAACATTCTAAGAAGATACGAAGATGCAAGCTAGTCAGTACTTTTTTTCTGTTGTTAATCCGGAGAGTTGGAGAAATGCTTAATGCACCATGACAGGAGTTGTGCGAGACTCCCCGTGGGTCTCATAGGGCTTCAAATATCTCCCCCGGTAACCGCTTTTGCATTCCTTCGGGGGGGGGGGGGGGGCTGTCTTAAGCTATGCTAGACCTCAACTAGTCTTGTAGATAACCGTCATTGTTTTTCGCTCGAAGAATCGTCTCCACGTACGGCGTTATCTCGTCCAAATTCTGCTTGCTGTCGAGCATCGTTTCCACTACAGTCTCGGGCGTAAACGCCCCTATCGTCAGCTCCAGTATTCTACGCCTGTCAGCCCATCGCGGGCAGTCAAAGAACGTGTGTCTCACGCCGTTTCGTTCGTCACCGCAGTATTTGCACCCCGGTGTCGCTACCCTGTTCATCGCGAACATATAGCTCCTAAAGTAGCCGTGTCCGGAGAGGAACTGGGTGAGTTAAAAATTGACCTCCCCCCATCTTCTATCTACCCACGGGCCTATCTCTTTTATTAATGTTTTCGTCCATTTTGCATGACGGTGTTCGGTCCACCGCTCCTGCCATTTCCGCATCGTCCTATCGCGTTCCTCAGTTCCGATTTCGGCTTCAGCCGTTTCCCGGAGACTCTCGTAGATCCGCTTGCGTTCGATTGCAAGCAAATCCACGGAAATCACCCCCGCGATCACCATTGTTGCGTCCCCTGATACCGTTCGGTACGAGCATACAATCCTAAGTGCTCCTTTACGCTGCACCGTCGTTATCTGCTTTCGATACTTTTTCTTCTCCATGGCATCGGCCCACACCTCCGCGCCGTATAAAATAATGGAGTTAGTGGTTGCCATCAAGAATCGTCTAACTGCTGGTCTGGGCCCGCGGACCTTGGCCATTAATCGGCTTACTTGTTAGTTGCGCTACCCTGATCGCCGCTTTCTCACATACACGATCTAGAAGCGGCCCGTAATTCAGTTTCGTGTCCAGTATTACCCCTAAATACTTGGCTACTGTCTTAGTCGTTATCATGGCTTCACCGACCCGCATAGGTATGATCGTCGGGATTCGCTTCCTAGTCAATAGAACTATTTCAGTCTTTTCTAGGGCTATGGTCATCCACTTCAATACCCGATCCATTATCGCATTTAACTTTGCCTGGGCGACGTCCACGCTTCGCGCCGTATCATCCGCGTATCCGACTAGTTTGACGTCCTCCGGCATTTCTAACTTGAGCAGCTCGTCGTATAGGATACCCCAGAAATCCGGTCCTAAGATAGAACCCTACGCTACTCCCGCTCTTATGGGCCTACTCTTACGCACTTCTGCTGTGTCGTATTCGATCGTTCGTTCTTTAAGATAATCCTCCGCGAACCGCATGATGTACCACGGTACCCCAAACGCCCGCAAAGAGTTCAGAATATCGACCTATCTTGTCGAGTTAAACGCGTTCCTTACGCCAAGTGTCACGAGCACGACCAATGGCCTTGCCGCGTGGCACGCTTCATCAGCACTCTTGACCTTGTGCACTGCTCTGTGCCCAACCGCACCGCACTTCCAGCAGTTGGTGCTCCTATCGGGGCCCTTGCATTGGGCCTTTACGTGACTGTAGCCGAAGCATCGGTAGCATCGGGTAGCGCTCGCGCGAACCCTCACCCGGCAGTTTACCCAACCGATGCGGATCTTACCCTTTTTGAGCAGGGCGGCGGCCTTAGTCTGATCCATTTCGACCACTGCTACCCTCTGCTCCCTCGTGTTCGGCTCGAACACATATATTTTTGTCGCACTGGCGACCTTGTCCTTTGTTGTGAGGCTGTCAATATCCCGAAGGCTGTCGCATCCCTCCTACGTCGCTGAGCCTTACCTTCTATTCTTTCCGGTTGGGTCTGCACCGGTTTATCCGTCTGTTTCTTTTTTGCCTTTCTACCAGCAACTACTTCCCATAGTGACAGATCATGGGAAGTCTGTGCATCCCCCTCGTTGTTCCTATTTGTCGAAGGAGCTCTGTTTAGTTCCCTCTTACCTTTTTTGGCGGGGGTGCCACCTCCTTCGTCGGACAATGCCCGTTCCATCTTCTTCGACTTTGACGTTTTGTGAGACTTTGGATTGTCTTCTCTAAGTTGTATTTGCTTCCTCGCAATATCCTTCATCTTGTCGAGCAGCGTGAGAACTTCAATCATGATGGATTCCATTACAGGTAGTCCATCTTTAATCGTAGTATTCACGTTCTTCTCCTTATCCAGAGTTTCGGTCATTTCTCTGTTCATTCGTCTTAGTTTCTGTAGCTTGTCCCGCAGGCTGGCATGGTCTTGTATCCATTACCCGCTGTCCAGCTCTTTTCACCTACTGGCACGATCTGTCATCAATTTATTTTTACAGAAATTCACGCATGTTTACATGTGTCTCTAACCAATATAGCCGACAAAACAACAGGCTATTCATTAGAAAACGATTTTTACATTTTAGCTATTTACTTTGGAACCAATCGACGAAATCGTTTAAGATTTTAGCAGCGAATAGCTTTTTTTATGGTGAATCAACAAATAAAATTTTAAAGCATTTGACTACATTGTTTTAGAGATATAAGGAATTAAAAAATTTTTAAAAAATAAAAATTGAAACCTTCATATCTTACGAACTATAGGGGTTCGAAAGCTGTGCAATAAACTTAGCCAAAACTCATAAAATATCTACTTTTTCCCGAAATCTCAAGTGCAATAAGGCCCTTTTGCGTCTGTAATCGAGGCACAAAAAACTCTTTTTTTTTCAGTTTTTGATTTATTACTTAAAATTTTAATGGGATATAGTATGACACATGACCCACCGACATTTTTTTGTGAGGTTATGATGTTTATTAAATTTTATTTTAAAAATCGCCTTTTTTATTTTATCTGCTGAACGAAGCAATCGATCCCGAGGACCAAACAAGAAAAAGTAGGTAATTTCATTATCTTTCAAATGCATTTTAGCTAAATTGTTTGTAACAATAGGATAATGGAAAAAAAAGCATAATAGGGTTTTTCAAAAATAAAAAATAGCCATAAAAAATAATTAAGAAAATATAAAATAACTGTTTTTTCTGAATTTAGAATCTAAAAATAGATATGCATGTCAAATTTTATTGATATTGACGGAGTAGTTCCAGAAATATTACGGTATACATACATGTTAAGACGAGAAGGTTTTTCGCGCCTCTTCTTACTCGGCAAGGAAATACTTGGAAAAGATGCGTCAAATAAATAAGCGTCGAATGGGTAAAATATAAAAATCTTGAGGTTTATTGAAGACTTCGTAGTTCTCTCTCTCTCTGTACAAAAACTCGAGCGACTAGCTCGTTTGAAAGCCGAAAGGTTTCTGCTTCGCTACCCATCATGGCGGCCGGCAGGGAGCGCCATGGAGCTGCTGGTGGTCGAGGGGGAGACCGCTCTATACGAATTCGGCCCTCGGGACCAGGAGCTGCTTCCTTCATTGACTTCGGTGGTGGGTGCCTTGAGCCTCCACATACATACGCATATCCACACCCACACACACTCACACACACACACATACACATACACACATACACACAGACATTTTCTAAAAACACTTGATTTGAACTTCTAGTACACCAAAAAGTATTTTCTAGAAGTTTTGATAAAATTCAAAATTTTATTATTACAAAGCTTCCTCTAGGAGGAAGCAAAATAAATTTTAAACTCTAACCTTAAAACGAAAATACTTTATTTATTAAATAAAAAACTTGTTATTTAATATTTCCTAATATTTTAATTCAGCATTTTTGTTTTAGAAATTGTTTGATTTCATAATTTCAGTTTTACAATTTTTGCCTTTCATGCTTTCATTTTTCGAAATTTTATTTTTCAAAATTTTTGCCGCCAAGTTAAATTAATTATTTAATCACTGGTTCGTGAAAATAAAGACGCTCGAATTTTAGCTATGGTTAAGTACCTCAACGTGCTCCTCAGACCTGTTCATTTTTGTTACATTTTCGGTTTATTGCTGGTTATTATCGGTCACTTCCGGGTCATTTTGTATTTTTTCCGATTACCTCCGGTTCACTAGTCAAATTCCAGTCAACTTCCAGTCTACTTCTGAGCAACTTCCAGTTCACCCCAACTCCTAAGAAGGGGTAGTTTTGGGGATGAAGTGAATTTATAGCTGGAGACTACCAGACACATTTGAATGTAATAGAGAATATGCAGGTCTTCATAACTGTTTGATCTTATTTGTGATATTTATGACCGTGGACAGAGCAAACTGATTATTTTATCAATTTTAAGATAAGTTATGTTTATTTCGATTTCTTGTTAGATTTTACCTTTAATTTTCTTATTATATTTTACAGTTAGAAGTAAGAAGATTATGTGGAAACAGGGTGATTGACGAAGGTGAGCAGTGTGATTGTGGTACTATTGAAGAATGCCAAAACCTTGATCCTTGCTGTGATCCTATTACTTGTAAATTAACGAGGGAAGCAGAGTGTGCTTCTGGACCATGCTGTAAAAATTGTAGAGTAAGTTTTTTGGAATAATATTTTGATTGCATATAAGTATTTTCCAATGTATTATATGTGTTTCGTCCTGTCTATTAACTAATAATCAGAGGCATATAATATAGTGCTAAAGAAAGTTATGCGACGAATCTTTCTTTTCAAAAAAATTATAAATATAAATCTAAAATATTATTGAAACTCTCTTACGTAAAAAGCGGTTGCAGAATTCAAGGCCAGTAAAACATCAAATGACCGAAAATTCTGTAGTCATAAACACTTTGTCCTTTGCTGGCACCAAGCGCAAGTGCGACGCTGACGTTGCACTTTAAAACATAAGCTCATATATATATATATATATATATATATATATATATATATATATATA
>QLSS01000386.1:65644-78594 GCA_024372645.1 Trichomalopsis sarcophagae
ATATTGCTGTTCCGATCTCCGGAACAGCAATATGTGTACCTGTGTATATATATATATATATATATATATATATATATATATATATATATATATACACAGTTCGGACAAAAATTCAAATTTTTATCTTAATTAATGTATCTGTTAGCCTGAGATTGAATGGGCAAAAATTAAAATTTTGGTCTCTTCCAAATGGCAATATGTCTGCGGAGGGAGGAAAAATCAGATAGGTCACCTAAACAGAATCATCTGGAAGAGGTAAGAGAGAGAGGGAGAGACAGAATAGTGCCAAAATGGGAGAAAGAAGAGTTGAAGAGGCACAAAAATATTCAAACAGACCGTGCCAAAAGAATCTAGCCGCTTTTTGCGAAATGTCACTAGGGGAAGAAGAAGTAGGAACTAAGGCTTGTCTATAAGAAAGAACGGCATAGAAAGGAGAAACGGAACAGACACGATATGAGGAACAAGGAGGAACAAAGTCTAGAAGCACGTAATGGCAAAGGTGTTAGATTACAGCACATGCAGAGAAAGATGACGGATTTGGAAAGAGACGTGGTGATACTAAAAGAAAAGCTGAGAGAGGAAAGAAGAGAGAGGGAAAGAATGCAGAGGATAATCGGAGAGATAAAGGACAGCTTGAGGAAAGTGAAGAGTAAGACAAGGCGAAAGAAGGAGAGAAAGAGACCTGTGAATCATAAGGTGAAGATGAAAAGTGAGGTAAGGTTAGTCAGCGCGAGCATAAGGAAAAGGGACGAGAAAGAAAAGAGCAAAGGGTTGGAGAGAGGCCTAATCCTTTACAGAGGAAACAAGTCGGACGAAAAGACGGATCTGCATGAGTGGTCGGAGGAGTTTTAACAAGGAACATGCTAGGAGGTGGAGAAGACGCAGAATGTGGACACTAAAAAAATAATCTGCTTCTCGAAGGAGGAGTTGCAAGAAATATAGAGAAAAAAGGACAAGGTCAACGCAGAACGTGAAGTGAGACTAAAACAATGGATAAATAGAGAGGAGAGAATAGTACGAAGGGTGGTCATGGATATTATAGAAAGACGGGAGGAAACAGCGAAAAGAAACGGGGAAGAGGATTAAAAGAGTGAGATCAGGGTTAAAGTGGAAGGAGAAGTATACGTCTGGAACGAGAAAGAGAATAGGATTTAAAAGGCGAAACCGAAGGTGAGAAGGGATGAAGAAGAAGAGAGAGGCTTAAGGAGGAAGAAGGAAGATTAAAGTGCTAAGAATAAAATAAACAAACTGTATACTAATATCAAAGTTTATACGAGAGAAAATGTAAATAAATGTATATACTTGGAGTATAATCAATAAACTTCTAATAATAATAATAATAATAATAAAAACGTGGCGGCTGTAATCACAGCGCGTAACACCCATTTGGCGCAGCTAAAACTGAACCAGGTGATGAGACGTGTAAATACGTGAATGACGGACCACGGACTGCAACTCGCATTACAAATGACTGAGTTACTGTTACTCACAAGAAAACGGATTGACACGATTATACCTATGAACTTGGACACGGAACAAATGATGACCAGAAACGAAGTCAAGTACCTAGGGGTGACCCTGGACACGAAACTGACTTTCTGGGCACACATACGAAACACGTCGACTAAGGCAGCACACATGACAAAGGCCCTGAGTAAACTCATGGCCAATACGCGAGGACCGAAACCGAGTATACGGCGACTACTTATGAGCGTCACCCACTCGATCATGCTCTATGGAGCGGAGGTATGGGCGGACGCGTTGATAGTCAAAAAGCGGGCGAAGGTTCTGACGAGCGTACAACGGACTGGGGCGTTAACGATCGCGTGTGCGTATCGGACCGTATCCGAAAACGCGATATTCGTGATAGTGGGCGTGATCCCGATCGACCTTCTCGCGCGCGAGCGGAAACGGCTATACGTACGGAGCTCGAACGTAGGGAGGGCAGACGCTGCGACAGAGGAATGTACCAAGACGATAGAAGACTGGCAGACAAGATGGACTACGAACGGACAAGGCCGTTGGACATACAGATTAATACCAGAGGTAGGAGCCTGGTAGGACAGAAATCACGGCGAGGTAGACTTCTATCTTACCCAATTTTTGTCTGGACACGGATACTTCCGAAAGTATCTTTATAGGATGAATAAAGTAACAGGATCGGAGTGTACATACTGTGGACAGGCTTGGGACGACGCAGAACACACATTCTTCGTGTGCGACCGTTGGACTGAGAAACGACAGCGACTCGATACACTACTTGGCACGATGATCATGCCAGACAACGTGACAGTACTGATGATAACCAATGCAGACGCTTGGACAAACATTGCATCATACGTTGGTAGTATATTAAGAGGTAAGAAAGCAGATGGATGTCTGGATAACTGAGTGATAGAGAGAGTGAAAGCCTACAATAGTAGTAATGAATGATCGGAAATAAGGAATGATTGCGTAATGTTAGCACAAAAGATAGCGGCCCAGTTCGTAGTAATGTGATAAACGGATCCGGGCTGACGACCGGCGTACAGGGAGATATGTGTTTAGTGGGTAGGGGTGGCCTCCGCCGCCGAGTCCCACACTTGGTGCTCTCGCAAGGGAGCACCAGCTAGTTCGTTACTCGGATTCACAGCCTTCTACAAAAAAAAAAAATAAAATAAAATAATAATAATAATAATAATAATAATTAAAATAATAATAATAATAATAATAATAATTAAAATAATAATAATAATAATAATAATTAAAATAATAATAATAATAATAATAATTAAAATAATAATAATAATAATAATAATAATCCCATCGGTATGTCCGCTCCTTGTGGTAGGCGGTTGCTTCAACATCTTCGCAACCTGCCGGGTGATGGGCCTACGAGAGCAGCAGTCCTCTGAGGGAGTGAATGTATGGCATTCTGGTGGGAGTGTAAATGAGGGACGATTGAACGAAACTCCTTAAAAAGAGTATCTCGATGAATTAGCGCACGGAGCGGAGATGAGCTGCAGTAGCAGAAAGGGAAACCGAATATGCAAGCTGCATGCCAACCACAATCGGAGCCGTAGGTCCTTTAAAAAGATCTTGACCGGTCACACAGAGACGCAGGAAGGCACGCACCATCGAAGACGTCTATAAACGGGTGTTCTTTGAGAAGCGAAATCAGACGCGGAGTCGGGACTATGCCCTTTCTGCGGCAACCCCGCAGCAATGGTAGCGTATTGGTGAAAAGAATTGTTGATGCATGATTGAGGGGGTCCTATAAACGGATATCTCCCGTAAAAGTAAGAAGCTGGTAGGTAGCCTGGCTACTATAAATGACACCGCGGCACAAAATCGTGAAGGGACGGGCGATATAATTGGAGGGTTGCCACAAAACTGGGAGGCTGCAGAGAAGAAGTTAGAAGACCAACTACTCATAATAAGCAACAACCTGGTGAAGATGAAGGCGAAGACAAACATCCAATCAGAAATCAGAAAATAATGCCTACGACTCTTCGCTATCGCGAATTTGTAATATTCGAGAGGCTACTTGGATTTCTAATCATAATATAAAAAGAGAGAAGTACGCGATTGAGGCATACTTATTTGAATAAAGTTACATATCTTTTTTTATTCTCTGCCTCTGGACTGCTTGGCTACCAGCGGTCCTCTCAGCGGTGGCGATTCTGCTTCCTGAAGCGGATGGTTTCGATTTTGAATGGGTGCGTCAGGGATCAGGAGCTTTGGGGTCAAATATTCACTCACGATTTCGCTTTAAATGTATTTATTCAATTGCCACACGGTTTAATATTACCGCTCGCTCGCAACTATCTAATCGTTTTGTGAATTATTTCAGATTATCAAAAATAAAGAGCAACAACGTAAGTATGCTAGTTGTATGACTAAAATATTTATATATATATATATATAAATATTTATATATATGGGACGATCTCCCATATATATATATATATATATATATATATATATGGGACGATCTTTGTCAACCGGAACACCTCTATACCCAAAATTACTTTTGACCTAAAAATATTTAAAAATATGGAAAATTTAGTATTTTTTATGTACTATCCATTAGAGCGTGTCCTTTTTTGAAATTTCGTTTACAGACAGAGCAGCACGTCCCCTAACCTTAAAAAAATACCACTTTACGAAATGATCAGGCTGTCAGAAATCACAGGGGCTCAGAAAAATTCCAGGCAACAACTATTTTCATGTATTTTTTGCTGCTGAACACGAATCCGGCGGTATATTTTACTGATACCTCAAGCATTCGCCCCTAACCTCAAAAAACACCCCCAAAATTGCAGTTTCGCGCATTTGAGAGCTTTGTCCTGTGATGGACGCGAGGAAAATTATTGACAGACAGTATTTTTATGTATTTTGAGATATTGAACACGAAGATTTGCAATATTACAAGCGAACCAAATTTTCTAAAATCAAACCATTTTTTTATAGTTTGGTGTATTTTTGACATATACATTAGCAGTAATATAAAATCATTTAAAAGAATAGAAATAGGCCTGCTCTTATTGAAAAATAATTTTTTAAAGACTCTCTGCATTTTACAGGGTTGAGACTGTCTTCATGTTTATGAAACCCGCATTATTTTTTTTTATTTTTATTCTACTATTTCATTTCTTTTTAACCTTATCTATTTTTAAAGCTTTCTGCTACTATGATCAATATGCAATAAGAACTAAAAGTACATACACAATCAAAACATTTATTTGCCAAAATGGTCTTCAAAACTTATTTATTTTCTTAAGGTCTAATTAAAAAATATTTATTGACAATAGTTTATTCTCATAAAAACTGACTAAAAAATATTTTTATACATACGCGGGCATTTTGATTTAGATGGTATGGGAAAGTATTTATACCACGTTGTAATAATTAATAAATTTGTGGTTGAAATTCAAACTAAGAAAAAAAAGTATATGAAATCGAGAGAATCTATAAGTTATTATTAAGAAAATTCTTAGTTACTTTCAAGATTTTAAGTGATTTTCATATATTTTTAATATTCTTTGAAAATTTCAAAGGTTTTTCAATAATTCTTTTTTTTTTCTCCGATAACTTTTTACAAATAATAAAATTTTATTAATATTACTGTAATACAAAATAATAAGGAGAGATAATAAAGTAATACATATTTTATGGAATATGGATTGTTTCTTTATGAATCAATTACTAATTCTCTTTTACCATCGAATAAAAAAGAAGGTAATTTGTAATATGTGTGTGACATACGTATTTTGTAATAACTTGACGTTGTCTTTCTGCATTTAGATATTCTAATGCATCCAAAATATTATCAATAACGGATTAGTACTAAATAATGTAAAAAAATGGTAATCAAAACAAAATAAAAACGAAAAAAAATTCTATTCTTTTATATGATTATATATTATTGTTAATGTATATGTCAAAAATACACCAAACTATAAAAAAATGGTTGATTGATTTTAGAAAATTTGGTCCGCTTGTAATATTGCAAATCTTCGTGTTCAACATCTCAAAATACATAAAAATAGTCTCTGTCAATAATTTTCCTCACGTCCATCACAGGACAAAGCTCTGAACTAGGCAAAACTGCAATTTTGGGGGTGCTTTTTGAGGTTAGGGACGAATACTTGAGGTATCGGTAAAAAATATTGCCAGATTCGTATTCAGCAGTCAATAATTTTCCTCTCGTCCATCACATTACAAAGCTCTCAAATGAGCGAAACTGCAATTTTGGGGATGTTTTTTGAGGTTAGGGGCGAACGCTTGAGGTATCGGTAAACAATACCGCCGGATTCATGTTCAGCAGCAAAAAATACATAAAAATAGTCGTTGCCTGGAATTTTTCTGAGCCCCTGTGATTTCTGACAGCCTGATCATTTCGTAAAGTGGTATTTTTTTAAGGTTAGGGGACGCGCTGCTCTGTCTGTAAACGAAATTTCAAAAAAGGCTACGCTCTAATAGAAAGTACATAAAAAATCCTAAATTTTCCATATTTTTAAATATTTTTAGGTCAAAAGAAATTTTGGGTATAGAAGTGTTCCGGTTGACAAAGAACATCCCATATATATATATATATATATATATATATATATATATATATATATATATATATTTGGGTCATTCTTTTTAAAACCGACCACCCCCCTCTGTCCAAAAATTAGAGGTTCGAAATGATTCCTATCCGGGCTTAAAATTTAGCTTATTGTATCTAGTTTCCATTACTGAGTGGCCTTTTTGCGAAATTCAAAATGGTGGACCGGTGCAGCTCCGACAGTACACGAATATGACTACGGAATAGTAGGTATATGTCCTTAAAACTTGCAGGGCCAGAGAAAAAATTAATAACAAAACTTATTCGCATGTATTTTTTCCCGCACGAATCCACCCGTAGTTTTGGCCTATGGGGTCATCTTTCGTCCATAACCTCAAAAAACAGTTTTGCGAGTCTCAGCCACGTAATAATGCATTTTTGGACTGTTTTTTTTTGAGGTTATGGATGAAAGGTGGCCCCAGAGGCCAAAACTAAGAGTAAATTCGTATTCAGCGGGAAAAATACATGCGAATAAGTTTTGTTATTAATTTTTTCTCTGCCCCTGCAAGTTTTAAGGACATATACCTACTATTCCGTAGTCATATTCGTGTACTGTCGGAGCTGCACAGGTCCACCATTTTGAATTTCGCAAAAAGGCCACTCAGTAATGGAAACTAGATACAATAAGCTAAATTTTAAGCCCGGGTAGGAATCATTTCGAGCCTCTGATTTTTGGACAGAGGGGGTGGTCGGTTTCAAAAAGAATGACCCATATATATATATATATATATATATATATATATATATATATATATCTGCCTATGAAATAATTAGCTACCGAAATACTTATTTTTATAATCAAGTATTTATACAATGGGCTTTCACTCTTAATTTCCTTATCTCGTCCGATTTTGCGAACATTCAGTTCAATAGAATTCTGCAAATGGGGCGTATTAATTATATCGTGACGTGTACTATCAATCTCAAAAGTGCGTTTGAGACATATTATGTATAGTATGCTCAAGTAAGTTCTGTTGAAACCTCTTGCTACTATTTGAATGGCAGATCTTGCTAGTTTTCGTTTTGAAATGTGAACTGTGATAGTCTTCGTACGGAGAGACGATATACTCGATTTCTAAGCACCGTTTAAAAAGTTATTTTTATACCACGATATTGTACGACACCCATCTTATACGTTGTTTCTCACAGTATTCTGTGAATTCACGCTCCACTTACCGCTTATATACGCGCAACTTTTAGTATGTCCATTAGCGCACTGCTTGGTAAGCTCCCAAGCGTATCGAGAGCACTAACGGCACAGCGAAAAACTGGTCTGCTTAAGTAGCAGATAGGAGTAAACAGCAGTTTATACTAGACAGTAATATAAATCATAATACGATACTTTGTTAATAAGTTATTTTTTACTTTATAGCGTGGTGTTTTGAACTTGTGCTACGATTAGGTGCGCTAAAAATGAATACTTTTGCTATTTACACTGTGGTATACTATTAACGCAACGACCTAGCTGATGCAGGCTTGACTTTTACAAAATATACTTTTACAAAAGAAACAATAGTGATACAAGTTTTATTAATTTTACAAGTAAAAGTATCTAAAAACTTTAAATTTCAAATTTTATTTGCTTTGTAATAATTAGACGGCTTGTTTTATCTTGCAGTTACAGCCAAGAGGATCGATATGTCGGGAAGCAGCAAATGAGTGCGATTTACCAGAAGTCTGTACTGGCGATGTGGGTCAATGTCCTTTAGATGTTTACAAAAAAAATGGACATATTTGTGCAGACGGTGAAGGGGTTTGCTTTAATGGAATTTGTCCTGCCTTAAATCTACAGTGTGAACAAATATGGGGTTATGGAGGAGTTGCAGCTGATAAGCAATGTTTTGAGCAATTCAATTCTAAAGGATCAATCAATGGTCACTGTGGAACTGAAGCATCAGGACATTTTGTCAAGTGTGAACCAGAGTAAGTTATTTACATATCTTTATGTAATATAAAACCATTAGAAAATTTGTTATATGTTTTTTTTTCCTTACTCTTCACCCGATAATTATAAATGTATGATCTCCTCTCACTCTTTAACTCAAAACACTTAAAATTATAGTTATTAATATTGTTACGTCCGAATGAGCGCAACTCACCAATATACTTACGTGTGCCGAGTTCCTATCGTAATATTATTTGATTTGTATTGTAATAAAGGAAATCCCTTTTTGCTACCGCAGACGCGGTCACTGCCTTCCGGGAAAGGGAGCCGGATAACGAAATCACTTAGACGGGGTTAAGTTTTAAAGCAACTACTATAATGTATTTCACTCGTATTAGAAAAGAGAGAAAAGTACCTTTTACAATGTGTGTGTGTTTGTGTGTGTTTTGTCTGAAGATGCAAGCCAGCAGGAGGTTACAGCTGTGGATCCTCGGCGCCTGGTTCCTGCGTCGGTGGTTCAGTACGGTCAGGCTGTTGATGGGCCGTCGGCTCCCAGCTTCTCTCCTTTATGGTAAACAAGTGTAGACAGATGGGCGCCTCGATGCGTCGGCTTCCTTTTGGAGACGAGAGGGTGATGCGCTTTGACGAACGCCAACACGTGTATCTCCGTTCACTATATGGACTGTCGATTTGGGCTAAGTTCCTTTAACTTGCGCACTGTGAACTCGTATTTATAATTGTTGTTGGTCTGGCGACTGGCAGCGATTCGGCTTGTAAGGCGACTTCAGGAAAACTGACTACGAGCACCCTTTTGCTCCCGGTCTTTATATACTAGATTTTCATATTTTTCGTCATTCCATTTTTGGAGATGCTAACATAAAATTTCCTTGTGACACTTGCTCTAATGGAAATGTGACAGGTCAATTCATAAAATCTTAGTTTTATTACTTCTAATTTTGGGGAATCGGGCTTGTAACTAGCTCTCCCGCTGCTTTCCGTTGCCTGCGCCCTCTTTGAGAGTGCGCGCGTGAGACTTTCTCGATTGTTTTAAATTAGAAAGGTCGTAACTCGCTGTTTTCTTCTTGCCGCCTGTTCTCGTGAATCTAAAATCGTCTGCCTGGATTTCTTTGTATCGATATATTTTTCATTTTTATGTGTGACATCGTTGCGGAGTGTCGCGATATTTATGAGGTTCCTTTATTAGCTTGTTTGTTTCGTATTCTGGTCTATGTCTATTTTACTCTGCCATTTTTACGGTAGTCGGCTTAGATGCGTATTGGCTGCTGGCTCTTTAGTTTTATTTTGGTAAGGCATAATCTCTTTTCTCAGCGTGTGGTTGCTGCGATGGCGACGCGTTATGAGTGTATGTGTCTGTTTTAGTGTGTACGTGTGCCATTATTAATTTTTTATTCTGTTTTTGTGCGTGTAGTGGAATTTAGGATTTCCTTACGCCTGT
The DNA here is from genome assembly GCA_024372645.1 of Trichomalopsis sarcophagae. NCBI lineage: Eukaryota > Metazoa > Arthropoda > Insecta > Hymenoptera > Pteromalidae > Trichomalopsis > Trichomalopsis sarcophagae. The sequence continues at coordinate 75,080 of QLSS01000386.1, forward strand.
ACTTTTCTATGTTTCATTACATCGCGTTTATGTGCGTAATGGAATTGTGAATTCCATTACAATATCTTATTCTCTTAGTACCCTCACTTTTTTTAACCACCCCTTGCCCCATTTAGAATTTGTAATTATAATTTAGATTTATTCAAATAATTAACCAGGTTTATTAGACGCCCAACTACAAATATCTAACATATAGCAAAATAATATGTGAGTCTTTTATAAACAAGAAGCAGACAACAAAGTTTCGAGTTAAAAAAACTCTTGAAGTCTCGATGATTAAAATTGCGTGAGTGTTTTGGATCTAATGTGACAAAAAATGTTAGAGTTCCAAATAAAAGGAATACATGAAAATTCGAAGTCCTGATGCGATGTTTATTGAGTTTTTAGAGGAGTAGAGTCTTTGGACAATTGGTAAACTTCATTTCATTGCCTTATTCAGAGATTTTGAATGCTTTGGACGATACTTCGTAAATCAATCAGGGAATTCGGGTCATTCTTGCATTACTGTGGTCACATTTGCTCCTTTACTAACATAGTGACGATAATTTATATGTTTTATCTGCTAGTTATACTCGAAGGTTCATAAAAGTTTAGGGAAAAAATGTATATCGCTTCGTTGTAGGTGATCATATATGGCGGCTGCTTGAGTTTTAGACTTGTATATCTCCAAACTAATCAGTCGATTTTGTATATCTCCAAAACTAATCAGTCAATTGCTTAAAAAATATATATCAGTGATTTACCACAGCAAAAACTAATTTCTGTTGAAATTTTAGATGAATTTGTTGATCAGTACCTCAGTTATGAGCCAATATCTTACAAAATATGATTTTTCTTCACAATTTTCTTTCCTCCTAGAGAAAGTTTGTTATTATTCTTTTTTTTTAATAAAATGGAATTGTGTATAACGACGATTACCTTTTTGTAGTGAGGCCAGAGATCCACTAATCTGAGTGCGTGTTGCGCTGCTCTTTTAAATTCTCGTCTGAGTATTACCCCTCTCTAAGTCATTTTTGCAGGAACCCCCGATTGCTTCGTGATCACAAAACCTCTGAACAACCGCAATTTGCCTCGTCAGCTTTTTAGGCCTAAGTCCTGACATTCGTCAGCGTGTTCCTGACCCGAATTTACTTTTTTTAAATTAAATCTAAATAGATTATAGTTATTGTTGGAGTAATACTTCGCCGTGTGCAGAGGGAAAGTAACACGCCAAAAAGGTAGGCACTAAAATTCAGTAAAATGCAGATTCATTTTGTGAAGAACAATAAAATTATCTCCAGAGACAGAATTATTCCAGTTCTAGTAGTCGGTAGAAGAGAGGGTGAGAGAGCGCGCGCTAAGAAGATTGATCAAGTGTCGCAGAACAACCAGCGCAGCGGTGCTAGTGTTGCACAGTGGGCCCAACATTGATCAGGTGGCGAGAAGACTCGCCAACAGTTATAATATGAACGAATTAATTTTTTTTATTCAGATGTTTATTTATTTATTGAAACTAGTAATTTTACAGAGTATTAGTATAACTAGTATCCGAAAACTCCCAGAGGTAAACATTGTTACCTGAAAAAACATTGTGAACTAAAAAAACAATTTGTATCATCAAATATATTATTTTTATCATATAATAACAGTATACAATTTACAACTGTACGTTTGTGCGATCATTTTAAACTATCACTATACTAACAGTTAAGTTGAATCCAACTTTTTATCTTATTAATTTGCGCATGTTTTCCTACATTTACAGTTTTTAATTCATTTGGATGCGCATTAAATACCACTATGGCTTTCTTAAAACTATTCTTATCAGTAATTCTTTTCTTGTTTTTGGGTATAATAATACTATTCTTCCTTGTGTGACGTTGCACTTTTAATAGCGGAGCTTGTCGCTAAGCAAACAGTCAGATTAGACTAATGTTACTTTGATCTACCTCCTTTAGACACTTACATTTACAGAGGGGAAAAACGTGTAGGTTTAGGGACAGGAATGCCTATAGAGTGGCAAATAATTGAATAAATCGTTACTCAATAATTGTTTATGCTGTACAAAGTGTCATAATATATTTTTCAACCCCCGGTTGTATCTTATATGATGATAATGTCTTCCACGGGATAATATTATTCACGGTTGAGAATTACTCTGATTTTCCGCGTTCTCGCAAAACGACGGTCGACGTTACGTCATAAATTACGGCACGATTTGTTACGAGTACGCGATTCACATCTAACAATACGCACCGTAACCGTTGTATTCAGCACTTTTCCGCGATATTCGTACTTTAGTGGTCCAAGATGGCGGTGGCCAAGTCCTGGGAAACGCGACGTCTACTGCTATAGCCGGAGACCTTGGTCTCACTTCCTTGGTTTCCTGAAATCGTGAGAATAACCGGAACCGAACCGGACTATACCCGTGAGCTTATCTTGCGTGGTTCTCCAAACACCAAAATACCAAGAAACTTGGATCTCACGCGTGACAACTTCGTTTGGGCATGATTTAGGCGAACTTTCGCGATACTTCCGAACGCAACTCGACGAACTCTACAACGTACGACTTCCCTACTACCTCGACTTTTCCAACTGCTCGGCTTCAGGGTCGACGACAAAGTGAGCGAAAAGTAACCTTCCTCGTGGCTCAAGGTCCTACGCGTCCCGGAAAAGACGCATTTTTAAAGCCCTCTATTATTATCTTTTACGAGCGAAAAAAACGCGAGTCAAAATAAATATTAATGGCGTTCCGCGGCGCCAATTACAAATTGGGGCTATCGTCTAATCCTAGCGTGACATAACTTGGTCATTCGCGACGATAACGCGTAGCACGGGAAATAGTAGTGGCGACGCACCATATTTTCTAGTAGCACTCACGAGTGTTTATGCGCCTTTACGTCTACTGTACGCAAGTACAATCAGCTGCACGGCTCTCTCTCGCCGAGTCTCGCGCGTGTTTCCCTCTCTCCACGGCTATCGCTGTCTCGCTCTTCGACTATACGCTACCGCGGCTGCTATGCTCGCGGCTTCACGCTTACTTATTCGCACGACTGCTCTCGCGAGAGAAATGCGCGGCGAAGATGCGCAACGGTCAGTTGCAGCCTCGTAGCTCTCGCGCGCAGATCCTCTCGTACTTTCGAGGACGTAGCGAAGCCTTCAAGTGCCGTCACTAGCAACAGGCACGGATATAGCAGTGATCCAAGCTTTCTGCTGGGCCGTATTTGCGCAATTAAAACGGATAATGTTCTTCTTGTCAGAACCGGGGAGCCATTTCTGTCTCTGAGAGCTGAAAGCTGATATTAGGAGCCCCAGGCGCACAGGGCAGCAGAAGATGCATGTGTGATGTTGTTGATTCTCCGATGCATTCATCGCGAATACATCTGAGAATCAACTACTCGGAAATTTGTGCTGTATAATAAATCATACGCAATGTTTTAAGTATCATTGTTTTTGCGATGTTATAAAATATATATACCAGATAATTTGTTTTTGAAGTGATAACTTCTTATGGGACGGAGTGAATTGGTTGGAAT